>WAAD01013610.1:464587-496495 GCA_013389945.1 Fregata magnificens | reverse complement strand
CAGGGCAGGGCGCCGCTGCCGAAGCCGGGGACAGCCGGCGCCGAGCCCTGCGCCCACCCCAGGGGTCAGCCCTGCAGCGGGCAACCGGCCGGGGACGAGCCTGGCTGGCGGCCGGAGTCCCTCCACATTCCTCCAGCCTGGCTGCCGGGGTGCAGCCGCCAAAATTCCCAAAGGAAGTACAGGGCATTGATAATTGCCGAAAAAAATCTGAGCTATTTCCTGCGGGAGCAGCAGATGGGAATCCCCCATTAGCTCCAACAGCAAGAGGTCGCTTGTTTTGGTCTGGGATTTTGGGGTTTCGGGGTTTTTTCTCCTTCCTTTAAGCAGAGCATCGCTCAAGTCATGTGTGATGCACATCACGAGGGACAGACAGACCTGTCCCGTCTGTGCTGGCCCCAAAGTCCACCCTCCTTGTCACCTCCTGCCCTATGCAAGGTCCCACTGGACGCCTGCCGGCGCCACGCAGAGCTCCCGGGATAGCGCCGCGCTGCCAGCAAGGGCACCGCGTCTCTCGCCCGGGCTGGTAGGGCAGGTTGCTAAATACGTCCCTGAGCAGGTTCCTTCCCTCCTCTCCTTGCTTCTCATTAGCAAACCTAAACGAGCAGCGACCCACAGCAGCACCAGCAGCTCCTCCACCGGGACGTGAAAGTCCTCCCAGGAGGGACAGCAGAGGGAGGCGGCGGTGGCCACCGGCGCACGTCCCCTTCGTCACCCCCGGCTCCTGCAAGGCACCCCACCAGGGCAGCTGCCCGACCCCCTCCCCTGCCCGCACCCAGCGGTGATGCATCCCAGGCAGGGTTCACCCCAAAAACGTGGCCTTGAGAGGCAACACCAGCTCGGACAGCAGCGGTGCATGGGAAAACCAGCTGCACAGCCCCGAATCGGGGTACCCCGTCCCCCGGCGGTTATCGGGATCCCAGCTCTGCGCGGGCGAAGGGAGAGGAGTGGGGGACCTGCATGCGGCCGCAGAGCCACACCGGGCTGCTGCAGCTCAAAGGCGACCCTGACACCAAACTGGCTGCTTGATATCGCCCCGACGGCGGCACACGCTGCGGCGCCAGGGCACGCTGCTCTGGTGGTGGGGGCCCGTGGGATGCGGCAGAGGCACCGAGCTGCGGCCTTTAGCATCCCAGCCCCTCGGCTGCCGACGGGGTCGGGTCTGATGCCAGCGGCCGCCGCGACGCTTTCTCATTTCAGAGCGAGCGCTGCAGAGCGGCTTCCGCAGGAGTAGGAAATTCCGCGGGCTCGGATGGGCGACAGCCAACGTAGCAGGTCTGGCCATGCCAGCGCGGACCGGAGACCCGGGATCCCGCGGAATTAAAGGCGCTTGTGTCCGCAGGATTATTCCCCAGCTGCAGCACTTCCAGCAGCTCCTCCAGCGGGAGCGGCACAGGGAGCAGACACCCCAAAGCCGGGGGCTCCCATCACGCGAAGCTCTGGGCTGACGTCCCCAAGCGGTCCCTCTGTCCGGAGCTTGCATGCCGACAGGCGATGGATGCAGCAGGAGGCCAAGCGACTGACCTCGAAGCACCCACGACACCCAGCCCTGTGGCTCTGCAGCGATGCTCGGCGGCACCAACACCTCCCGAAGCGCTCTCGCCCAGGCGTGCCCAGCGCCCGCCGTGAACACCCGGGGATTACCTGTGTAGCACCGTTGGGTCCGAGGCTTGCTTTGGCACAAGATGCATTAATAGGTTCGCTCTGATTTACAGCTTATCCCAGATAAACCCACCACCAGCCCTGTGCACTGGAAGAACAAGGGCACCAGCTCCCCGGCGAGCAACTTTCTCCCCATCGTGGTCATCCCTGTGCACCGAGAAACCTCCGCTTGCCTCCGCCAGCACCAGGGAGCTGCAGAGGATGTCTCCCTCCACCCCACGGGCTGCGGTGCCGAGGCCGGGTTACCAGGCTAGCCGAAGCCCCGAGCGCTTCGTCAGCTCAACCCTGCATTTCTATTTCCAGCCGTGCTGCCGCCTTTCCCTGCGCCGGCAGAGAGAGAGACGAGCCCCGGCAAAGCCCTGCTTGCAGCTTCTCCTCCTGCCCGGCACCACCAGACGCAGCCGGGGCAGGTGGCGGCCCTGGAGCTGCTTTAGGGATATGGGACACTGTTGCGGCGGTGGGCACCGAGGGCCAGCCCGACGTCCCCTACCCGACTGCCCCAGCACTATCACCCCCCCCCGCAGCCCTACTGCTCCCCGCATCCCCCTGCCTGACCACTCCAAGCACCCCTGCAGCACTATCACCCCCAACCCCTANCCCTGCGCAGCTCGGCGCGGTGCGACGCAGCTTGGCTCAAGCGCAGCTCGGCTCAGCACAACCCAGTCCGGCATGGCACAGCTCGGCACGGCCTGGCCCTGCGCAGCTCGGCGCGGTGCGACGCAGCTTGGCTCAAGCGCAGCTCGGCTCAGCACAACCCAGTCCGGCATGGCACAGCTCGGCACGGCCTGGCCCTGCGCAGCTCGGCGCGGTGCGACGCAGCTTGGCTCAAGCGCAGCTCGGCTCAGCACAACCCAGTCCGGCATGGCACAGCTCGGCACGGCCTGGCCCTGCGCAGCTCGGCGCGGTGCGACGCAGCTTGGCTCAAGCGCAGCTCGGCTCAGCACAACCCAGTCCGGCATGGCACAGCTCGGCACGGCCTGGCCCTGCGCAGCTCGGCGCGGTGCGACGCAGCTTGGCTCAAGCGCAGCTCGGCTCAGCACAACCCAGTCCGGCATGGCACAGCTCGGCACGGCCTGGCCCTGCGCAGCTCGGCGCGGTGCGACGCAGCTTGGCTCAAGCGCAGCTCGGCTCAGCACAACCCAGTCCGGCATGGCACAGCTCGGCACGGCCTGGCCCTGCGCAGCTCGGCGCGGTGCGACGCAGCTTGGCTCAAGCGCAGCTCGGCTCAGCACAACCCAGTCCGGCATGGCACAGCTCGGCACGGCCTGGCCCTGCGCAGCTCGGCGCGGTGCGACGCAGCTTGGCTCAAGCGCAGCTCGGCTCAGCACAACCCAGTCCGGCATGGCACAGCTCGGCACGGCCTGGCCCTGCGCAGCTCGGCGCGGTGCGACGCAGCTTGGCTCAAGCGCAGCTCGGCTCAGCACAACCCAGTCCGGCATGGCACAGCTCGGCACGGCCTGGCCCTGCGCAGCTCGGCGCGGTGCGACGCAGCTTGGCTCAAGCGCAGCTCGGCTCAGCACAACCCAGTCCGGCATGGCACAGCTCGGCACGGCCTGGCCCTGCGCAGCTCGGCGCGGTGCGACGCAGCTTGGCTCAAGCGCAGCTCGGCTCAGCACAACCCAGTCCGGCATGGCACAGCTCGGCACGGCCTGGCCCTGCGCAGCTCGGCGCGGTGCGACGCAGCTTGGCTCAAGCGCAGCTCGGCTCAGCACAACCCAGTCCGGCATGGCACAGCTCGGCACGGCCTGGCCCTGCGCAGCTCGGCGCGGTGCGACGCAGCTTGGCTCAAGCGCAGCTCGGCTCAGCACAACCCAGTCCGGCATGGCACAGCTCGGCACGGCCTGGCCCTGCGCAGCTCGGCGCGGTGCGACGCAGCTTGGCTCAAGCGCAGCTCGGCTCAGCACAACCCAGTCCGGCATGGCACAGCTCGGCACGGCCTGGCCCTGCGCAGCTCGGCGCGGTGCGACGCAGCTTGGCTCAAGCGCAGCTCGGCTCAGCACAACCCAGTCCGGCATGGCACAGCTCGGCACGGCCTGGCCCTGCGCAGCTCGGCATGGCACAACGCAGCTCAGCATAGCCTGGCCTCACACAGCTTGGCTCAGCACAGCTTGGCCCAGCATGACATGGCTCGGCATGGCATGGCACTGTACAGCTCAGCGGGGCACAGCACAGCTCGGCTCAGCACAGCCTTGCCCCACGTGGCTCGGCTCGGCTCAGCATGGCATGGCTTGGCACAGCCTTGCCCTGTATGGCTTGGCTTAGCACAGCTTGTCTCAGTACGGCATGGATTGGCATGGCATGGCTTAGCATGGCCTGGCCCTGCACGGCTCAGCTCAGCACAGCACGGCTTGGCGCAGCATGGCATGGCTTGGCATGGCATAGCACAGCTCAGCACAGCCTTGCCCTGTATGGCTTGGCTCAGCTTGGCGCGGCATGGCTTGGCTTGGCATGGCATGGTGTTGCATGGCTTGGCATGGCAAAGCACAGCTCAGCACAGTCCCCGGCATGGCTCAGCTCGGCACAGCTTGGCTCAGCATGGTGTGACTTGGCATGGCACAGCTTGGCATGACCTGGCCCTACGTGGCTTGGCATGGCATGGCCCAGCTCAGCACAGCCGTGCCCCACATGGCTCAGCTTGGCTCAGCGTGGCATGGCCTGGCATGGCCTGGCCTTGCAGGGCTCGGCATGGCATAGCACGGCTTGGTGCAGCCTGTCCCCGCACAGCTCAGCTCAGCACACCTTGGCTTGGCACGGCATGGCTTGGCATGGCCTGGCCTTGCACAGCTTGGCATCGCATAGCACGGCTTGGCACGGCATAGCACGGCTTGGCACAGTCTTGCCTGCCATAGTTCAGCTCAGCACGGCTTGGCTCAGCGTGGTACGGCCTGGCACCGCACGGGCCTGCTCGGCACGGCGTGGCCTGGCTTGGCATGGCCCATTAGGGCAGAGTTTGACATGGCACAGCCCGCCACGGCACTGCCCAGCTCGGCACAGCACGGCCCAGCCCGGCATGCCCCACCTTGGCACGGCACAGCTTGGCACAGCGTGGCCCAGCTCGGCCCGGCACATCCCGGCCCGGCATGCCCATTCGGTTCACCAGAGCCAGGCACGGCGGTGCCGGGAGGTCCTGTCCACCCTGCCGGTGCTGCCCCCGTCATCCCCAGCCGCCCCTGCCCGGTGGCACAGAGGCCAAGGCTGCGTTTGCCAGCCGGGAAGACGACCTGTGAGGAGGAAATTATTATTTTCCCAGTTCCTCGCTGCATATTAAGGAATGGCAAATTAAAACAAATGAAAAACTATTAAAAATAACTTGACAGCGTTTTAACCTCAAAAGTTTGGAAACTGCTGACAGTTTTTTTCCCTTTGAAGCACACACATTATGCAGCTGCTCCATTAGCTGGATTTTGTTTTAAATAAGTGATGATTTATTACCGCTCCGGGGCCGTGGGGAGAAGAGAACATTTTAAGAGAAAACACTTTTTTCCAGTTTCTGGAGGAGCGGGGAAGGGGGGTTTTGGCTCTGCCGAGCTCCGCACGGGCAGCCAGCACCCCACACCTCCCTCCCCGTGGCATCAGGCCTGGCAAACTCATTGCAGTGGTAGCAGCAGGCTGGGGCTGCGCCGGGTCCGGCAAAATCCCAAGAGGGCTGAAGGGTTTGGTGGGATGGGGCTCCTCGGGGCAGGATGCGTCCTGCCAGGGTGGCTGGAGCCAGTCCCCGATTCGCACCCGGCATCGGCTGTCCCTCGGAGCATAAATGGTGAGTGAAAACACACTTGCTGAATAATTAAATGGAAGATCTTACTCCGAAGAAAGAAATCAGGGCACCTTTTGGCTAATTGTCTTTAAGCCAGACACCCCCCCCCAAAAAAAAAAACCCAAGCCACCAAAATTAATTTAATTAGGTCATCCGAGCAGGAGCTGCCTGCGAAGCACGGGCAGGTTTCTGTGCAGGGCTCCGCTGCCCCATTCTCGCCGTGGCTCTCCAGCCCCTCTGCAGCACGCTGCCGGCCAAAATCCATGGCCATGGACTGGGGAAACCTGTGCAATAATAAAAGTGGGGAAACAAATTTTTTTCATGTTTTGATGCAACATCCAGCTGCCGCAGCTGTGTGCGTCCCCCTGCTCTGTGCCCCGGGAAGGCTGCGGCCCTGAGTGCCTCTTGCAGTGAGCAGCAGTTTTGGGGAGCGCAGGGGTCCCCGGGAGGGCTGTGGCTCCGCAGTGCCCATCGCAGCGGGCAGAGGTTTTGGGCAGTGCTGGGGTCCTGCCTTCAGCCGCGCTCGGGTCGGGCTTGTGCTCATCGTCGCTCCCAAAACCTGCCCTCCCTGGGGCCGGCCCCGCACCCCCAGCCCCACGGGGCATCTGGGGGTACCACCAGCCCCAAGGGAACGTTAACAGCCAAAGACGATGAAGCTGGTATTTGGGGAATTAAGCAACCCCCCGCATGCATTCAGCTCGTTGCTGCTGCAGATACTCTGCAGGGTGATACTTCTTGGAGCCCTCCGAAGGATGCTGGCCCTTGGAGGGGACCTTGGCAAAGAGGGTTTCCAAGGTCCTTTGGCCAAAGACCAACGTCTGGCTGGCTCCAAACGCGCAGGGAACCATCCTGCCCTTTTGCCTCACTCCAGAGAGACCCCAAGAGCTGGTCACAAGGCTGGGACCCCAGCGCCGAGCCCCGGGGCCGGCTCTGTGGTGGCTGGCTTTGGGGTCTGGTTTTGCTCCTCACCATTGGGGACCATGAACCGAAATAAGGTTGGAGACCCGCAGGGGACCACCTTTGGTCACCGGTGTGTGCACGGAGAGCTCAGCCCCTGCGGCCAGCAGGAGCTCCCAGTGGAGCCTCTGCTTCGGGCACCGTCTCCAGGCAGGGCTGCAAGCACTTGGGAGGGGGAGAGACCAAAATGATCCTGAAATTTGGAGAAGTAGCCTGGGAAGATGGTGTGGAGGGGGGCAGGCTGCAGGCTGAACCACACGGGTACCGGGAGGGACGGGCTGAGCCGCAGTTCGGCTGCTTGGGAAGGTCTCCTGGGGCTGCTGCCTGTTGGGGGCTGTGGACTTCAGGAGGAGGTGGACCGTCTGGAGGAACCCCAGATGTTCTCAAGATGTTCCACTGGAACTGAGTCCACACAGGTGGGCTCAGCCCCCCTGAGCCCCCATCCTCTAGGGATGCTCACGCTTATTAAAAGGACACCTGGTCCAGCCGGGGGACAGATGTGATGGCTTAAACGCTCTCTTGCAATTTTCACAGCTATGCACGTCTCTGGAGGAACCCACCACAATAGGATAAAAGTGGGGGCAAGACATTTTATTTGGGGGCCAGAACAATGAGCTGCACAAACCCATCCACCTAGGCGAGCGGCGGGAGAGGGATGGTTTAATCTGCTCTATCTGCAGCAATAAAGAAGTTCCTTGTCACAGCACCGACAAAAGAAAAGGCAACATTGCCAGAAAACAATCCTATCTGCAGGAAGATTTCTTTTTTTTTTTTTTTTTTTTAATTTGTTAATTAGTGACTGCTGGGCATCACAGGAATCGTTGTTTTCTCTGATATGCTGATTTCTTCTGTCTCTCGGTGGAATTGGAGATCACAAAAATAAAAAGAGAAAAGCTGTTTCTTTAGAAGAGGGAACGGGGGAAAAGTTTTAGTAAGGTCAGGAGAAATTTAATTGAAAGAGTGAGTTTATTTCTTCTTTCCTAAAGGAGTATTGTGTTCTTTTGCTAGAGCAAATTGCTGGTAAAAATGACCGAGGCAAAACAAAATGGTTTTTAAATTATAGATCAAGAGCGGGACATTTCTGGAAGCCCTCCGCAACTCGTTGCTGCCGGGCACGTCTTGGGTGAGCGGTGCAAATGCAGGGAGTTGGAATCACCTGGAGCAGGGCTGTGAGACGCAAAAACCATGCGAGGAAAAGCCTAGAGGAGAAAGTAGTGGGGTCTGCGGCTCTGGGTGGGAAGCTTTGAGGGTTAGCGGGGAAAAAAGAGCTTTTCAAGCCATCGCTCACAATGGGAGCAACAAGACTTTGCATGCAGCCCATTAACTGCTGGTTTTTGGGCTGTATTTGCAGCGAGTCTGTCCTGCACCGCAAACAGCTACTACGGGGAGAGCTGTGCACCAAGGCAGCCAAAAGTATTATTAATTCTTTTGCAAGATATATGCTATTGAGTAAAACTGGCAAGGATTCCCTGCAAAACCCGAGCTGATATCTATTCGTCCCAAACATATTTGTAGAAAGATCAAAAAACCGCCCCCCTCTCTCCATTCCCTGCCTGCTGGGGCATAGCGGTGGCTTATAGTGCGTATTCGCTCTGCCTATCTGCGTTTAACATATCTATCTGCGATGCCAGCTGCCTGCAGTTGTGCCATCCTTTGAATGCTGCGCTGCAAAAAGAGTTTGCTCCGGCACAACAGATAAAATGCTTTTCCAGCTGTCTTGTGTGCGTCCCTTGAATTATTTCCATGCTAATGAGAGCCTGGCGAGGCGCTCCCAAACTGGAGCCTCTGGACAGCGTCCTGGGGAGCAAAGTGGGGAGATTTCCATTTTCTGATCCCCCCATCCTTCCCAGCTCCACATCATCTCACAGAAGGAAAGGCCCTTTCCTAAGCTGACGTTGTCACCAGGATTGGTTTTGGCTCATCAGGGAGAGGGAATCCTTCACACACGCGCGTGGGCAGGAGGGCTGCTGCAGACACCGGCAGCATCCCTGGGGGGTCCGATAGCCCGACCCTTGGTCCTGGGGTCCCCTCTGCAGACTTCAAGCATCCAGATGGGACCAGGGAGGCCTCAGCCGTGGAAATCCCACTCCCTGCCGTGGAGAGGCAGGCATTGGGGTTATCCCCGCGCCACGTTTTGGCCGAAAGCATCAGCTCCTCCTGCCAGCGGGGGACAAGGGGCTGCCGGGGGAGCACCAGCCCTGAGCCCTGCCCAAGGTCGAACTGATAGTCATATATTTTTAATCAAACCTGTAGCTAAGGTTACAGCCCGAGCCTTTGAAATCACCGCCTAATTTCGCAGTGAGGCTCCAGCTTTGCCTGGCAGCACCTTCCCCGCAGGGCTGCGACCCCAGCAAACCTCCTCGCCCCCCATCCCCTGCCCAGGCCACTTTCAGCCCCCAATTGCAACCCTCCGACTCGCTGCCCGGCAAAGCCATCCCCACCGGAGGACCCACACCCTCGCAGCCCACCTGCTCCCATGCCGGGAATGAACTGAGAACACCGGTCCTCTGCAGGCATGGAGTCTCGGCGCCGGTGCCCCCATGGCACTGCTGGCCCGTGCAGTCCACCCAGCGCCGGTCGGGACGCCCACCCGCTTGTGCCCTTGCAGCGCCGACACCAAGGGCAGGAGGCATTGACATTCCTGTTGGGTCCGCACAGTGCAAAAGTAAACTTAACGACATTATCTGCTGATCTGGTAATTAATACCCTGGATGCTTTTTACTGGAATGAGCGAGGGCCAGGACACGCCGGGGGTTTTAATGAAGGGCCGTGCCTGAGAGGCTCATCCCCCCGGTTTCCCCTGGAAGGGGCCGTGCCAGGACTTGGGGGTGGTTTGGGGTCCGGGGAGGCTGTGGTCTCCGTGGGGTGCCTTGTGCCCCACATCGGGTGCCCCGGGCTGGTCCCAGCCCTGCACCCACCTCACCAGCCCATGCGCCCCACTCTCCCTCCCCGTGCACTACAGCTAAGTGCCACGCCGGACCCCACTGGGTCTTTTTTTAAATGAGATGCTTTCAAGATCTTTAAATATTAGGCAAGAAGTGTTTTCCCAAGCTCTCGCTGTGCCACAATCCACAGTGCCCGTTCGGGGCAGGGAGCAGGCAGAAACCCACTGCCTGACAGCGGCGGGGACACGGGGACCGTTTTGCTCCAAAACTGCTGTATCTTTCGTTGATCCTGCTGCTATTTTTAATACAGATGCCTTATTGAGATTCAAATGAATGTTTCAAATCCGCGCTCCTTTGCATAATTCTTTTTAATTAACACTTCAAAGGTTTGAACACAAGATCCGTGCTATTTCCCTAACGAAGTTGACTGAACCTCCTTTCCCCCAAAGCTTCCCCGCCACGTTTCCGAGGGCTAAAACCGGGGACGGGCCTGTCCCCTGTGTCCCCTGCACAGGGGGGTGACGGCGTTTGGGCTCGGGCTCTGCAGAAATGGGAGCAAAGGGACGAGAGGGGGTCGATGGCCACGGCGCTGGGCAGGGGCTGCTGTGCCATCACCCAGGGCCCTCGGCCAGCTCGGCACGTGCCGGGTGGCAAACCAGCCTGAGCTTGGCACAGAAATCGTGGCGTTTGAAGTGAACGTGGCCAAGCCCACTGCTCTGCCATCGCCCGCCCCAGCACCAGCTGCTGCTGTAACACAGCCATGGCCCCCCAGGTCAAACAAAACCTCTCCAAAAAGGAGCACCCCATCACCAGGGTGCATTTTGGTCACATTTTCAATCTTCTTGGCACCCAAAAGGCCTAGAGATGCCTTTCTTCTTTCGGAAATTGTATTTTAAAAATAAAACCTGAAATTGTCACACAATCACATTCACTAGTAAAAGCTAGAGCTTTTCCTCAGCTACCCAAGAGCTGGGAAGGATGCAAAGCCCTGAGGCTATAACACAGGCACAGGAGAGAAAGAACAAACCCGGGTTCCCATCCCACCCTCCCCTGTCTCTGCACCCCCAGGGCCCCCCTGTCTTGGGTGGGGGTAGCCTCGCTTTGCAGGATTGGGACCCTGGAGAACAGCATGGTACAACAAACGGGGAAATGAGCTTCAGTTTTAATTCCTGCAAGTGCAGAAATGATTAGACACAACAAAATTGTATAATTAGGATTTAATAAGAGACTGTCCCAGACATGCAAAAGAAGTAGGTTAGACGGTGGCCTTTGTTCAGCTACAAAAGACATTAATTTGCAAATACTCTTAATATTCATTTTTTGTTATTTAGACTGATATTTTGAAAGTCTCCGATAAAATGAGAAATCTGGACTAAGCATTCCAGTTGCATTTCCAAGCGCAGGAATTCAGCTTTGATGTTCCCCTCGATAACATCTTTTTAGAGCCTTGACTGCATCAAATTAAATTCTGATTACCCTGATAGTGCAATACAGCTTCCAAATGTATTCAGGTGACTTTTTGTTCTGGAAGGAAATTAGCTATTTTGACAAGGATGCTTGTTAGGCAGCAAAGAGGTGGGGAGGAAACACTCTTGCCAGGGAAGCAGCACGTTCCCGGCCCCGATGTCGGCACTGGGGCTGCGGTGCCCCTTTGAGGGCACGGGGCTGCAGCGGGCAGGGGACATGGGCAGCTCCTGCAAAAGCAGAATTGCACTTTTGGTGGCCCACAGGTCTTCCAGCACCAAGCAGAGACCTGGTACATCCGCACCCCCCAGACGGGATGTCCCAAATGGACATGCCCTTGGGTGGCAGGTCCTGGGGGAGCATGGACCACGGGTGGCTGCAGGGTGTGTTGTTAGAGCAGGGCAGCCACACCCATGCAGAGATGTCCCCTCTGCATGTGTCCCCATGCAGAGAGGCCACTTCACATCTCATCCCTACCTCACCCCTGGATTAAACCCATCCCTGAAGGACTCATCCAGCTATGGGCATGAGCACAGCATCCCAGGGGGATGAGGTCCCTAACATGGATGAGGAAGGACGTCTCACCCATCGCCTCTTCTGAGCCACCCGTGATGCCCAAGGAGCAGGTCGGGAACACCGTGCCATCCTCACCCCATCCATTTTCATGCAGCAGTACCACTCCCCAGCCCAGGCTCCGCTCCTTGGCTGGATGCTAGGATGAAAATAAAGTGCAAATATTATTGTTGGCAGAGATTACCAGCTCCCCCACTGTGATTTACACATCTTTAAACTTCATGTTTTATTAATCCACACCGTACGATTAACGGCACCGAGATGTGATGTCTGCAAACAAAGGCATGCGCTCCAGTGTTATCTCTATGAGATACCAGGGCTTGGGCGCTTGATTGTAAATATGCACGTTAAGAAATTATATAGTGGAACTACCTAAAAGATGGAGCTGGAGTCACCTGCCTTGAGCAGGGACATGGTGCTCATGGCCTTTGCCTCCTACCCCGGGCAGCCCTGCCCCTGCCCAGAGCCATGGGAAGGGCTGGCTTGATGGAAAAGTCGCTGTTTTCTGCCAGCTGTACTGGATAAAGCCTCCTGTCCCCAAGACTTGTCTTTTCCCAGGTACACCTCCCTCCAGAAGCGTTGGCTGCAAAAGGGGACTTGCTTGGTGACCTTGCAGCCAGCACGGGGACAGCTTAACAGCTGCCGCTGGAGCGGATCTCCCCCTCGCTGGCAGCCTTGGCAGTGAAGATGGGACTGATGGAGCAGAGGGTCACAAACCTTGAAGCAGTTATTTGGGGCCAGGACCAAGCCGTGACAGTGGGGATCACACACGGGAACCACTGCCCAGCTCCCCACGCCAGAGCTGCTTGGCTGGGACAAGATCCCACCCTCCAGCACTACGCAGCTGCAGCATCTTAGGACCTGATGTGAGTGAGCAGCAGCAGCCTTTGAAAGCAAAGGGCAGGGAAAATAACGACTTCATCAGCTCCCTGCCCAGCACCGATGCAGGGCTGAGCCCGGCTGGACCTTCCTGTGTCTGGAGATTTCTCCAAAAGCAAAGTTCAAATAAATTATTCTCCTTCCAGCCGCTGGAGGACAGTGAAGCGCACGGCAGCAGCGGATGCCATCAGCACCCGCTCTAGAAATAAGCAATGCGGTGACCCAGGAACCCGCCATTCTCGCCCAGCTGTTTTAGGAGATCCTGAGCCCCTGCAATGCACAGGGCCAGGGAGCTGGTGAAGAAACAGAAAGTCTCAAGTTATTTGGTTTTGACAGCAACTCTTCCACACCTTGAAAAAATAAAATAGCAGGATATCATGGACCACGGTGTACAGACCGTGTTACAGCTCTGGAATAAGGCTGCATGGCCAGTTTTCATGGTGTTATTGTCGGTCACGTGTAATTTTCTTGGGGACCCGCTCTGGAATCAACCCATCACCTGCAAACCCCACCAGCTATTCGGAAAGAGTTTGAAACTTGCAGGTAATCCTGGTAGTGGAGAATTTTGTTTTAAGTCCAGGAAAAGAAGCAACCAGGAAGCAAGGAAAAAAGCATCCCAGTTTTTTCCTGTATCTTAAAACAGCTGGCAATACTGGGAAACCCCTGCCTTTCTGTAAAGGATCTACAGCCCATGGGTGCAGGAAAACACAGCAGAAGGGGGGACGGATGTTTCATTGCTGTATGGGGTGCTGCTGAGCCGGGCCACAGGCAGTCAAGGGAATTCCCAACTAAGAGATGCTGTACTGTGAAAAAAGCCCCAATCCCTGGAATAAATTCCCCTGGTCCTGCCCCATGGGAGACAGCGTAACCCTACGATGCTCAGAGCATCCATATGGGCATGGGATGGGAACACGGGGGAAGAGGGGCAGGAGGCTGGGCTGGGGAGCAGCATGGCTTACCCAGATCNAAGCAAGCTGGAAGGGATGAGGATGACCCGACTGCCATCACTGCCCCTGCAAAATCAAGGTGGCACTACTCAAATGAGTAGGTGCCAGTCTCGAGGTGAGGTGAGTCGGGTCTAGCACAGCACGCTGTGACACTCCTCGCCTTGGGGTGTTGGGGATGCATCAGGGAGGGACAGGGGAAATAATCATGGATTAAGCCCCACATTTGAGCTGCAAAGGGAAAGCCCCCCTCGCCCCCCAGCCATTTCCATCTCAGCATCGCTCATGCACTGCAAAACACCCTTAACACACCCCCAGCAGCCCCCGGGTGCCCAACTTCAGCCACAGATTTTATTGTTTAGTAACGAGCTCACCACACCAGCAAGCCAGGACAGGGGTGGATGGTACATGAATACATATCTGTAGTAGTTACACAGACTGAGATTTGTACAGCTGTTGTACAGAGGAAGAAATAAAGTGAATCAAATAACAAAATAGACATTAGCAGTCAAACTTTTTTTTGTCTTTTTTTTATATCATACTAACAAAATCCGATAGCCAAAAAATGACTAAGCTACAAAATTGTAATACATACTGTACGGGTAAAAGGTTATCATCCATTTATACATCTAGTATCACTTTTATTCTGGTAACTTACATGAGGCCTATAGGAACTTAGTGTATTAATAACTCCCTACAAGATAGCATTGAGCTGCTAAAGCTGCCAAACAACAGAGTACTGGAATTTTTGTTAAGACTTTTACAGTGTCATTTGCATCGTTTTGTTTTAATGAAACCCTCATGCATCTCTACTGCAAGCCAGAGGAACCGCTGGCGGCTGGGGGTAGGCAAGAGCTGTAAAGCCTTGGCTGGCAACTTAGCACCCGTTGTTTAGTATGGCACCAGCACGGTGCTGCCCCTTGCTCCAGCTCTCTGGATGCTGTAGGAGGGATAAAGCTGAAATCACCAACCAAGACAGATTCTTTTCCCTTTGGTCTAGAGGGTTAGAGAAAAAAAACCACTAAACATGGAACAGTCTCCGTTTCAAAGACTCCTTTTGCTGGGTAACGTCTCAGCCTTAGCAGAAAAGCATCACTAACTGTTGGGGTAATGCAGCTGGCCGTGAGGGATGGTCTCACAACCAGAGTGCTGGTCCTTCCCCTGGCGCTGACAGCTTCAGCAGGATGCTGAGCATGTGCTTGGCTACCTCCTGCTCCCCACCCGGCAGCGGTGCTCTGAGGCATGCTCCGGACCCAGCTCCGGATGCAAAACCAGCATGGCATGCATGAGCCAGGAGAGCGGCTGGGGAGAATGCAGACTCCCTGTACCAGCTCTCGGATATCAAGGTAAGAGCAAGGCTGAAGCCGAAGAGGGAGTGAAGGCATAAACAGGAACCAGTCCCTGACCGACAACAGGAGATGGGTGCATCACTGCTCCAATGCCCTTGAAAATCTCCCTCAAAGAACCAAGCCAGTAAGACCAAATATTGTGAAGTACTTTATACACCACCACATAGGCAAAAATAGCAATTAAACTTACAAATAAATAGAGGGGCTGGGGAATCTCCTCCTTGTCCTTTCTACGTTTGTCCCTAGTTTGGTCTCTTACAACCCCAGAGAGGCAGAGGCAGGTGCCCTTGGGAAGCCTATGCCAATTTCGGAGAGGGAAGACACGGCTGATGTCCAAACCCCCTCCTGGCCACTTTACAGGGTTGAGCTGAAACCCAGATGACGCATGTGATAACATGCCCTGTTGACACTGTAGTCAGTCCTGGCTGGGAGCAGCTCCCATGGACCTGCACCCCAAGGGCGGTGGGGACACAGGGGACCTGGCTTTGCCCCGCTGTTCATTTTGGTACAGCCCTGCAACGCAAGGACCACACAGCCTCCACAGAAAGCCAAGTGCCAACAGTTCCTGGCTGATCCTTAGGGACCAGCACAGCTATTTACAGCCGGAGAAGACCATCAGCACTAACTTTAAACCTGCTCGGACCCGTCTGCTGCTGTTCTGCTTTCTCACCCAAGCTGACTGGGAAGAGCCACAGGTCTGAGCCACTCACAGGGGATGGTCCCTGGGAGAAGATAGGAGCCAGAGACTCCTCCAGCCTGAACCACTGCCACCCTGACAACTTTGGATCTGTTAAACAGATGCAAATACATGGTCCCCATAACCACTCCTGGGGGATCCCACCCTGTGCAGAGCCAGAGGTTCATCAAGGGAGGTGGAAAATCCAGGTGCCTTTCCTCTGTAGATGAAGGCAGCTGGTCACAAGTCACTAAAAGACCCATCAGGGAAAATAAGCTACAAACCAGAGGAGACTCTCCCACCTGCAGGTGCCTGGGAGGCCCTGAGCTTGGAGGCAGGTAGCACTGCAAGAAGCACTCTGTGTTAGCTCCACTCAAGCCAGTGGGAGCTGCAGCAGCGACTTCAGAGACCACCCAGCCAACAGGAGCACTTTGGGAAACACCAGCCCTAAATTCCTAAAAACAGCAGCTCCCAGTGAGGTATTCACTGTCGCAGGCCGTAACAATGAACACTCCCTCTGGGATTTTCCTAAATCACTTAGGAGATGAATACACCAGCCAGGAAGATTTTTGGAGACCACCCCTACGATCCCTTGGAAAAGTCCCAGAGCTAGGCAGAGATGTGGGAATCTTCCTGGTGATTACTAAGAGCTGATGAAACACTTCTACAAGGCAGGATGAACTCGAATTATTTCCAGCCAATTAGATCCCAAGCTCTGCCTCCCCCTGCCGCGCGCCAGATTTAAGCTGCGTTTTCTGACCTGCTTTACTCCTCTAAAGTCACCTTCCTCCCTCGTCCTCCCTTTGAATGGAGGGAGATCACCAATCCTGCATCTAGGGAGCACAGCCCAGTATTGTATCGTAGCCCAGATTCAGCAGTGTCCTCCTCATGGCAGAATTGCAGCCATGAAGCCCAAGTCTTTCCCAGGTTGCTTCTGGCTGCCCGTCCTTCAAGGAAGTAGGAGTCTGGCAACCCACTAACAAAAAGTAACGCATCTTCGTAGGAAATCAGGGCGAAAAGCAATGAAGCTGACATGTCGTGATGTTCATCTGCCTGTGGACTGGCTCAGATCTCCTCTCTCAGTGGTCTCTTCTGCCTTGTCCTCTTTCACAGATGCCCCATCATAACACAAGAGCTTCTGAAGACTGGAGGAGTAGGGCACTGACTCGGGGAAGCCTGGTAAAATATTGCTGTGACTCTTCCCTGAACAGTGACTCTGAGCTGGACTCTCTCACACCTTTAAGAGCATATTGTCCCCTTCCTCCACCCTAATGTCCCTTGGGAGCTGTGGTGCAAAGTTAAAGAGAAGAGTAAAGCCTTCAGAAGAAGGAACAAGACCCTTGCCTGGGCCTGCACGGCTGTGTATGGACACAAGAGCTGTGTGGGCTCCAGTCTCAGGTTCCTTCTGCTCCAAACGCTCGTACTCAGGTCATGCACAGAGGATTGCTGTACCCATCAAATACAGACAGCCACTACTGCATGAAAGCTCACAGCGGCACCTTAGCCTCCTCCATTCCTGGTAGTAGGGGATGAGCATCATACTGAAGAGCCAAGGATAGCTCTGGAGAACGGCCAGGCAAACCCCGATTAGCTGTTAAATTAAACAGGCAAGGAGGGAACCATTTCCTCAAGGCATCTGTCCCACACTGACTGCAGCCAGCATGGTGCTCTCAGGCCGGCAATGCTGAAGTCCAGCCCTCTGTGGAGTCCTGTGCTCAAAAAAGAACCAATAACACACATACAAGTGAGGGGGACCAGGCTGGGCAGCCTGGTTCTGGCCCAGGGCATCGGCAGACCTGCTCAATGATCTCTCTACAGGAAGAAAGGCCAACCACACCTGAGCGAGGCGTGCCTGTCCCTGAACTCAGAGCCACCACAGCTCCTTCCCCAAACAGCAATGAGTGAGAAGCGAAATAAATAACCCTCTGAAATCGAATTATTTCCCACGACGTCCTATGATACAAGCACTAAGTGCAGCCTCCATGCTCTAGGAACAGCGATGTCTTCTACAAGGCGAGGAGGGAAACACATCCCCACACCCCGTCTTCCTCAGCGTACATGTGCCAGCGTGAACAGTCGGCCCAGCAGGTTTCACTGGCTTGTGCAAGTCTTCAAGACACTGGGGCGGGCGGAAGGGAAGGGACAGACCACGTGGGAAGCGTGCAGCCTCTGGGCACGCGCTTTGGAGTTGAACACCACAAGCAAATCCCTTTGCAGTTCCTGTGGGGTTACTGGGACTCGCTGACACTTGAGCCACCGTTCGGGGCAGCTGTCATCCAGACCACGTCAGCTGGTGGGACAAGGGCAGCTCAAGCAATACAAATTTCACAGTCAAAACCAATACAGGTAAGAAACCAAACCCAGAGAGATCTCTCTGCTCCCTCCTGGAACAATGGCTGTCTTGGAAAACTGGACTCCAGGATTGTCCCGATTACATCAGTTAGTATATTATAAACATTGTCCTGCTTTAAAGTGAAAATACTGTGTCTAGTCTTTTAGAGGTGCTAAAGCCAGATGGGGTATCGTTTTTCCTGACACTGCACAGGAGCTGACACTGGTGTGAAATGATCCTCTTCACCTCTTCTCTATCAGAGCTTCTCCTGTAAGAAAAGAGACCTTGTTAGGCAAAATGAGGGCAAGCACAGAGGTCTTTTTACAGAGAGGAAACCGAGGCACAGAGTGGGATGCCACCAGGCCTGCCATCTCCTGACCCACTGCTCTGCCTGCTAAGTCACACTGCCTCTTCCTCAGGCTGACCATCCTGCCTGTGAGGAAATAAAGTCTGAGGCTACAGATCTTGCCCTACATCAGGAAAACCGGGGGACACCAGGACAGCATGTCCCACAAATGCCACCCATGTAAAGGGGACGGCAGGGATCTGAGACCGAGCAGGTTCTAGCTGGGGCTGCCAGGAGAAGAGTTGTACAGGCACTGACCCGGGAGACTGAGGGGAAACTCCCTTCCCACTGCTTCTCCCGGAGCAAGCACCCACTGCACCTCAGTGTGCATCTCACTAGCACCTTCCTGATGGCTTCAACTGGTTTTAATGCTAAAGTGAGGTTCCCACCGTGCTTGGGAACTGGAGTTGTGCAAAGCCCCTTGCTTTCGCTGTGGGAATGAGAGAGTCAAGCTTTGCTGGCAGAACTGCCTCCATCCAAGAGCTGTCCCCAGCACAGCAGGCAAGAAATCACATGAAGCAGTCACCGTTTTAAACAACATTCTACTTATAACTTACCTCTTGCTTGTGGGATTTGTCTTGCTGGTGAATCCCGTTAGCAGACCCAGAATTTCCAACAGTCTGCAATGGAGAACGGACAGTACTTACTAAAGAAGGACACAGAGCCTAGTGGTTTTGCCTACAAGTGCTGAGATCTGGCAAGCCTGCCATCTCCTTCCTTAGCAGCCCACTCCACACAAGAAAAGGAGAATGCAAACATCGCACCCCAATTTCAGCAAGAAGCTTCCTGCCCTCTGCACCCCGGCCCAATCCCCACATGCCGGATTGCATCCTTCCCAGCTACAAAACAGCCCCCGAGTTCCTCACGGACACAGACCCCACTCTTCACTTCCGACTCTTAAATCCTGATAAACAAACGCTCAGCCAAGGGCAGCGTTAGCTGCAAAACACGGCACAGTGAACATCCCAGCAGTGAAAAGGACATTTGCCATTCCCCATTTCCCATCTCTGGGGACAAGTCTGGCAGCCAGGACAGGCTGTTCTATCTTTATAAAGCACAAGAACTTTTAAACATTTATAACGTTTCTTTAGCGGGGATAATATGGAGCCCTTCAGCTTCAAAATGACAGTACAACCAGCACAAACAAGAGCAGAAAGCCGCAGCCTGAAGTCACAACATGCCAGATGTCAGTTGCTTGGGTCTTGGTAATCAGATTCACAGTTGTTGGTGAATTGCTGATGGCAGCAAAACCAGACATTATGGGGAGACAAGACTGCAAGGTTTAAAACCCGTCGTTAGAGGAGTCCCAGCTCCCATTCTTACCACGACCATGAAGGTGCATAATCAACTCTACAGGACAGAGGCTTAGTTTGGGCAGGAAAAACAGGCAGACATCCAAAATGAGCTCTGCTTCGAGAGCCTGAACTCTTTGCCAGGCAGTGAATCCTGCCTGGATGGATGGCCAGAAGAGTGTCGCTGTAGTGACTCGGCTTTGGGTCTGCACCCACGACCACAGGCGATTTAGGCCTTGCACAAGGCAATATATCCTACCTGCAGGACACCCGATCTGTGCACTAAGCAGCTATCAGATACCAGCAATTAGGTTTGAAATTTGGTCTCAGTACATGGTCACGATAATGAACAAAGTGGTGCCATTCACTTGAAATTAAATAAAAAAAGCTCCCAGAGCAATCACTGCAAATTCTCCAAGAAAAGGCCCGAGTGCCAAATCCTTGTCATTTCCTGCAAAGCTGTGAGGTCGGGGTCTCCCACGACATGGAGAAGGCAAAGATCCTCTTCCTCTATTACAGGACAAATACCTTGCAGCTGCAGGCACGGAAACAGCAAGGCAGCAATTACTCGACAACGAGACGAAGACACAGTGCCATTATGCTCCCCCAGCTCCTGCACCTCCTCGTCTAACAGCAAGGCCAGCCAGGCACATCAAGGACTGCAGAGCGCAGTGGCTGACTAAGCTTGCGAAGGGGGAGCAGCAGCAGCTTGTGGTAATTAGAGACTTCCTTCTTGAGCATGCTGCAAAGTGACGGCTTTGCAGACAAAGGGAGGGCGATGCCAAGGCAGATCCCTGGGCAACAGCTGGTGCTGTCAGAGAGGAGACAGGAGGTCAGAAGGTAGTGCAGAATGGGTTACAGGGGAAACGTGGCTTCTGGGGAAGAACCATCAATTCCCTAGCTATGGCACCAGGATCTCTTTAGGCCAGCAATGTCCTCGGGCTCAGCCTGAAAACCCCTGGTTAACAACTCCCCTTCACAAGGAGAAGGATGAACAGATACCATACTGAAACTAGGGAGCTTTGATCCAGACTTCCTTGTAACTAGGCACTTTAAAAATCTGACATCAATAGAAGTTTGAAGCCTAGCTTCCCGCAATAATCCTCCGTCTGTCTCTTAGTACCACGGTTTGTGGTTGAAGGCATAATACTATCTTGTCATATCTCTAAGATTTTTTAAGCATGAAAGTATCAAAGTAATACCAGGGATAGATTAGCTGACCTCACACGGTCCATTCCAACTCACTTTATGTAAGATTAGTTATTTTCTACAGTTGGGGAAGAAATAACTACCACCCGCACCACCTCTGGAGACAGGAATGCGAAAGGGAATATTTCCTTTTCTCAAGAGACTTAACATTAAAGCAAACAGAGGATAACTTTCCCCACCCCTCCCATAGCTTTCAACAGATGAGGTTGTCACGATGCATTTTCATTTGACACATAGCAATTACAGCAGAAACTGAAGTCACTCTGGAGGTACCGACAGGATTATAGCACGTCTTGGACTGCCACAAACTTGTCATCACAACTACAGCTGTCCTGTCTGGTGCTGGCAGACGGCTGCTGCCGTTGCACTGCAGGATACAGCCTTGTCTGCAACACACAGATGCTCAGCTGAGCCAGCAGAGCTTTCAGGGCTGCAATTTTTACCCACGCACCCTCCTCCTGACTGCCTCCCTGCAAGTACTACTGCAACGCAAACAGCCATTTGGTATATCTGCAAACTGTGCAGAAGACTGTCATGGGAGGAGGAGACTTGATACCCCCCAGATCATCTACCACAACCTATCTGCACCTCCATCAGGGAAAACAAGCTCTCTGCCCATTCTCTGTGTCTAGTGGCTTGTTCTGTACTACCCTAAGACATTTTTCAGCTAAGAATTTAAGTGAGCAAGTACAAGAGGAGCACTGGTGCATCTGGGCTCTGAAAGCCATGACCTGGTTGCAGACACAAGAGAAAATACAGCTAGAAGAGTGAAAAAAAGGACATGAAGCACAAAGCTTGGCACAAGGAGCATGTCACTTCACAGGAAGAATCAGTCAGGGCTTAGAGACCACAGGTATGAGATGGAAAAAGCCAAATGCGGATAGTCAAGTTATTTGCAGCCTTCAATTTCACAAAGAAGGATGCAAGACAAACAAGAGAAGCAGTTTTGCTTTTGTCAGAAGAAACAAAGGGAGACCAGAGGAACTTGGGAAGCGAAGATAGCAACTGGAACGCGAACATTCATGGTCCATCAGCAAACCCAGATCAGATACAGAGGCACCTCCAGGAACTGGTTAGTGAAATGGAAAACATTTTCCCAGTCACCTCCAAAGTTTGTGCTTACGGACTGCAAGGAAATAATCCTCTCCAAGAATAGAGATGGCAGAAATCCTCAACTTTCCTATTATAAAGTGCTTGTACCACAAGGATCCGCAGCCACTCATCACTGTACACATAAAGAACAGTCACTTACACTGCAACCTTCCCTAAAACACCACTTTTAGCAACCGTTCTTGCAGAGCACAAGAGCATCCGTAATTACCAGCAAGGCTTTTCTTAGTTTTAAGCTACATCTGACAGAACAAAGTCTTGCCAGGCTGTTTCCAGCAGAGGGAAATGGACCCAGCTGACTGCATCCCCCCCACAGCACCGAGCAAGATCCCAGGAGATTGCTCAAGAGAAATGACTGCTGAGGGCTGAGCGACCTGGGAAATGATTGCCAACATTCTACCTGTGTTTTCTCGGAGGAGAGCCTCATCGCTTCCATGAGCTTCTCCATCTGGTGGCCCTGCTCCAGCGCATTGCGCAGCACATCCTCTGTGCTGACAAGCCGGTGCTGCAGCCGGATCACTTCTGACTCTGATGAGGGGTCAATCAGGGAGTATCGCCGCTGATCCGTTACCGATTTTTCCTTGTCCTTATACAGCAAAGGGAACATAGGAGTATGTTAGATTAAAACCAATAACTACAGAAACTAAGCAAAGTAGAAATCCACAGTAACTCATATAACCATGTTTTGATTTCAACAGTAGATGGGGTCAGAGCACAACTCTGAAGGCAACTGTATCAAATGCAACCAGCAGCAGCTCCAGCTTGTTCACAGCAGAGTTCAAATAAATTATTCACATTTCAACCACTGGAGGACACTGAAGAACACAGGAATTAGACGGCATTGCTTATTCCTAGATCAGAGAATGTGTAAAAATGTGGGGTAGCTGACCGACCTTCAGTTTCTCCCACAAATTTTAGCCCTATTTAGCCATGGATCTAAACCCAGTGGGAACAGGAAAACACTGGAGAAGGACAGATGGACATTTTTGCTGCTTAATGAGGTGTTGCTAAGCCAAGCCACAGCTCACAGGCGTTGTCAAGGAAGTTCCCATCAAATGCTCAGGAGCACAAAAGAAAGCACGAAGCCTTGGAGTAAGGGTGAAGGGCTAGAACCCCTTACGAGCCGCACAGAGCCCTCCAGCCCCCAGGGCAAGGCCAGGAGGGGTTTTGGTGCCCTTACCAGCACAACCAATTTCTCTCGCAGCCCCCTGATGTCATCTTTGAGCTTCTGTTCCTTCAGCCGCCACTCAGCTTTGTGCACCTCCCGGCTCAGATCCCGCTCTGGCCCAGGCGAGTGCCGGTTCGCCTCCAGTAACAACACTCTCAGCTCGTTCAGGCTCCTGGAAGAAGCAGCAGGAAAAGGTGAAGGTATTTCCAGAGCCCACACACCACTGGAGTCCTGCCACGCTCCCTCCCACCTTTGTTACAGATCCAAAGAAAGGCCAGCGAGCAAACCTGACCCAACTCCCACCACTTCAGGGGCTTCAGATCTCCTGTCCTCCCCACTGCCCCAGCTGTAAAGAGACTGGGAACGGCACAGGGCACCATGTTTCAGAGCAAGGCAGCAGCCAGCTTAGCTGCCTCATAGATGACTTCATTCAGCATCTACGTGGGCGCTGAGCTGTCTTGCAGCTCCTGGCGAGCAGTGAACGGGCAGTCCCTTTGGTAATTCATAGCCCCTAATTTTAACCAAATTCCCACATGAGCATCTCTAAAGAACAGGAAAGCTGGGGGCTGGACTTCAACAACTCAACCTTTAGATTTCTTTTGGTGGTAAATTACAGCACCCTGAATGAACATGAACACAGACACACAGCCCCCTGTCTCCAGCTCCATCCTCCAGATCTGCAGACTGACCTTTCCTTCTTGAGTAGCTCCTGGCTAATCAGGACCAGTTGCCCTGAAGCATCATGTGTTTTCTTGGTCAAGGCTTCCAGTTCACCTTCTAGCCTCTTCTTTTCTTTTAAGACCGAATCGGCCTTCTTTTCTGCCGTTTTGCATTTATTTTCCAAAGCTACAAGCAGCAGAGGATACAGGGGGAAGAAAGGTCATTTAGTCCTTTACTTACGTTCCTGCCTTTTGCCTTTTCCCAATTCCCACTCCTAACAGCACAGGTCTGATTAGCTCTAGACCTAGCCCTATTTAAGGGGAGATGTCGGAAACAACACACCCAACTCTATCTCTGCCTCTTTCAGCTTTTGACATTCAATGAGCCCAAAACCCCCTTCTCACAGGATACAAATATCTTCTGCAGGGTTTGTATTCACCTGCTGAAAAGAGACCAGAGCTCCTGAACAAATTTTTACCAACGATATCCACTAGCAGACAGGCAGTATCGCGTTTTACACCTGCCCCTCTCAGCACCTGGGCCCTTGTTTAACACCAGTACAGAGGACGAGCAGGGAAACACCTAGTTCCCACCAGCACTGGATTAGGGAAACTTACCACTTACTTGGGCCCTTAGAGTTTCAGTCTGGGACACCAGCGATGACACCTCTTTGTCTCTTTTACTCAGCTTGTCTTGGAGGTCTGTGGGAGAAAAGACAAAGATTAGAAGCTTGGAAAATGCTTTGTGCAAATCAGGAAGGCATCGAGTGTGCGGCATGGGTTGGGGTGTGACCGGGGCATGGTGGTGGTACCCTCCATCGGCAGAGGAGCAGCAGGAGACAGATAAGGGGTGTTTCTCACTGCATCTCACCACCATCCAGGTATTAGGAGGCAGGATACACAGCTGGGAAGCCATATCGGACCGGTTTAAGAAAGCAACCATGGGGTGGGGGAAGAGATAAAACATTAATAAAAACCACAGAAAGGAACTTTCAGCACATTTCTTTGCGTTACCTCCTACACCGGAAGGCAGAGACAATTTTAAAAGACATGTTTTCTGGAACTGATGCATTTCCACACTCAGAGCCATAGATTTGAAGTATGGTGCTTTTGTGGCTGAAGTCAGAACTGGCTGGTTTTAGTACCTCCTATATATGGCTTATTCAGTGTGGAAACAACATGCACATGGACTGAGTGGCCATTTTAAGAGCAGTGGCTGCTGGACCTAGTTATGTTCTGCCCTCACTAGGCAGGAATTACCTGTCAATCAGCATACAATTTGGTATAGCATATATGTAATCCTGTACCTGCAAAGACAGCAATGAGGCTGACTGACAATGCCTAGCTAGCATCGAGGGCAGATGGAAATAGGACAAAACACCTCCGTCTGAATCCACAAACAGCTGGAGGGACGCTCAAACTAAACAAAGTTTGTATAAAGTGAAGTTTAAGCCTGCAAAAGTCCCCAGTAACCTCCGTTTAGATTGCTACATCCTCAGCAGGACTTTAACAAGGGCTTTGCAGAGAACAGACTCCTTGGAGGTGAATAGCTGAGAAAAAGCTATGCCACCCTAAGCCAAACGCCATTTGAAAAGAGAAGTTAGAAGTTACTTCTTTAGAGATCACCTTTGTGACCTACACCAATAATGTTTTCTGGTAAAAAAAACCAAACCAAACCAAACCAAAACAAAACCCCAAAAAACACCCCACAAACAAAAAAACCCAAAACAAAACAAAAAAACACCCCATCCACCCACCCTAAGGAAGAAATACGAGTCTCCTGCAAATGAGCAAGGGAAAATGTGATCTGGAAGCACCTTACATGTCTTGGAACAGCCCTGAATCCTTCACAGACACCCAAAAGCGTATGTCATGCACAGCAATGTGGTAGGACATTGCTCCCAACAGAGACCATCTGGGCCATCCAGCTCTAATCTTACCAGGTCTGCTGTTGGTCAGACCAGCGGTTACAGCTTACCCTCTTTGTGAGGGAGGCTGAGTGCAATTCCGTTTCAAGGCTATTTTATACAAATTTTCTGAGTGCATAAATTCTGTGTTTTGTCAAAAGGATGGATTTGATTTATAGTAAGTTTAATTAAAAAAAAAAAGTAACCCCCATTACTTTAAGCCAGTCACATTAATATCTAGCATTAGCAGTCCTCTCCTATGAACAAATTACCTTTAATGGCTGGATTTTACCTGCTGTAAAAATCAGTGATGGGACTGAAGTGTGCCCATTTCCCCAGATCTGTCTCCAACCTGCACCATCTGCATGGTGAGCGTGCAACACAAGTAAAAACATCCACCCCTGCATATGCTCAGCCAGATTAGAGGGAAAAAAGCACCAGACAACAAATGCCATCCAGCAAAATCTGAGAGATGAAATGACTTCTTAAGCCCCTTCCACACGGCCACCCCTGCAAGAGCAGAAAGTTAGAGGAAAGGAAGGCACGTGAGTCACAAGAACGGGATGTTCCACGAAAAGAAACCAATAAAATTTCATACCTTCCATAGTCTGCTTCATCTTTATCTTTTCTTCTGAAATATCATTAGTTTCAATCATCTGAAATAAATGTAAAATATGAGATATAAACCAGCCCCTTACCCAAAGATTCAAAGCAAAGTTAACAACCACAAAGCCCCATCTGAAGCAGAAGTGTATCCGGCACCCAAGTTATGATGTTTTACATCCTTCCTGAGAGGGAAACAAAAGGCTTCTGAGGAGTCACTTCTACAGCTGGGTACTACTGAAGGTTAACCGGTACCATCTGAGAGTGCCCCCACACAACTGGCAGCTAAGCACAACAGTGAGATCCACCCAGGAGGGAAAAGAGATCAGGCTTTCCCCGTAAGCTCTGGTTCCAGCTTTCACACACCCAGAGGTTGTGCAGCGCAATGGAATAGCTGCTCTCCTTTGAACCAGTCTCTTGTGGTGAATCACAGCAAATATTCAGGTGCAAACGCTCTTCAGCGTTCAGCTTGAGACCTATCAGACAAGTTCCTCAACTTCTGAAGAATCTAACTGTGCCCAAAGTTATAAAAACAGTAATAAAACGTTGATAAAATAATAATTACTAGAGAATGAATACATTAATAAAAAGAATAAAAAGCAAATGCCAGTCCATATAGAGGATTCTGCCTTTTCCCCATCCTCTTTTGTCTATACTGCAATGAAAAGCCAGGGGCCACAGAGCTCACGGCCAAGCTCTCCACTGCAGAGGCCACAATTCAGCCCTTCAAGCCTCTTCATGTCCAGCAGCCTTTGATGGGACCTCAGCACATGCCCCAGGTCAAGCAGTTGCTGTGGCCACCACCGCTGAAAGCCTTGAGGTCAGTCCCCGAGAGCTTGAGTGGGCTGCAGGATACGTCTTGAACAGAAGCAGGAGCACACCCAAAGGGGGAATACGCCGCCTGATGTACTTTTGGTATGGAAAAACTATTTAACTGCTCTTTGGAAGCGCAGTTGTGGTTCTCACTTGAAGGTCTAGGAAAAATGGTCACAAGACACATTTGTTTGTTTAAAATATTTGGATAGTTAATACTGCAGTCACATTAAATTAGCTAAGACATTTAAAAATAGAATTTGCCCTGTGCTACTCAAAGGCTTTCACCCATGCACTTCTTCCCACATTTTCCTGATTTTAATTGACACATAGTTAAAATAATTATTTAAAGACTCCCTGGTTCTAATCCAATATAAATATCCCCCAGAGCCCCCTCATTTATTTAAAGGGCTCTGGAACAAGCCTCCAGCTTCTTCTTTTACATTCATTCCTGTTTGAAAATTGGCTATAATATGTGACGTTGTAATAACAACCCACTTTTCCCAGGACCCTAGCTGCACTTATTGTTCACCAATGTCTTTACTAGACGAAACATGTTGAGCAACCCTTGAAACACCATTAATGCTGTAGATTCCCCCTTGGGCTTTTGCCTCTCCTGTCCAGTTCAGCGTGCCTTTTTACAGGCATGAAGCCCTGACTTGGCCAACAGTAATTCATGGGCTTGACTTTGCTGCCTAGAGGTGCAACCAATTTCAATGGGGCTGTTCGCATTGGCAAATTAAACATAAGCATTGTATTCACTTCATTGGCACCTCAGTCTGGAACGGTGACTACATCGCCAGCAATAGATTTCAAATGAGTATTCTTAAAACGTGCACATTTCAAGGCTTATTTTCATTTTCTGCATCCCCACAGGGACAAGTTGTAAGTTGGGTTTTTGCTCATTTCTCATGCAAAATCCAAACACAAACAGGGGTCTAGCCTAGAGCCATGAGTAGCAATCTCCTTCCCTCACTCTAATGCAAAGTCAGCCACGTGTCCCTGTGCCATGCCACAACGGCAGGATGGCATCCTGTAGCAAACAGTCAAAAAAAAGACAGTGACTTAAAAAGACACAAAGGCCACAGAAAATTGACCTCTTACATATTATTACTGCTCTTATTCTAGCCTTCCCTGGGAGGCTCAGGACTCGTATTCAATCAGGCATTTTACTTCCCCAACCTGGTGCCATCCCAACCCTTGCTAGCAGCTCTTCCACTATAATCCTCAAAGTCAACATTTCCCTGTGTCTCCTGTATATGCTGCAAAGCCTCCCCGCGGCCTCTGCTGCATCGGTGGCATGCGCCTCCCACCCAGTCCCATCAGCTCAGCCCCCTAACTGAGGCTCCCAAACCATGCTCCACACGCTGAGCGAGCTACGTGCTCTACCTCAGGATGGGCAATGACTCTTCTTCCACCCTGTCCTCCACCTACCCCCCTAAAGGGCCTTGCTCAATTATACACTAAGGCTGCTGCAGGTCCTTGGAGGACAATAGCTGTATTGTAGAAATGATGCTTTTTCAGCTAAGAACGCTGCTTGCTCAGGATGAGAGCCCACCCCTGACAAACCACGACAGCCCTATTCTGCTGCCACAGCACTCATGTGCCTTCAAGCCCAGACGTGGCCCACTTGCTTCTCTTGACTCTTATTTCTTCTAAGTGTGCCACTGTACTGGCTGTCAAGAGTGGGAAGACACCTTCAGCATGGTGATGCAGTGCAGAAAAAGCACCATCAATGAAGGTAAAAACATCCAGATACTCTGAGGTATAGAAGCCTCAGAAAATTGCACAAGGCAGCAGCTGAGGGCTACTCCTAGGAAGGGTTACTAACAGTGATAACAACAAGCAGAATGACCCAGAAGTCATACGTTTGCATGCTGAGAAGGATGCAGGGCCTCCATGGACTGCAGCTTGTTCTCTAAGACAAGCACTTTTTCCTGCAATCTGTGGATCTCCTGTTTGCTCTGGGCTTCTGTTTTCTGCAGCGTTTCATAGTCCAACATCTTCTTCTCAGCCAAAGAAATCTGCTCTTTCAAGAAAGCTATTGCTTGCGTCTGATCTTTATATTCACCATGAAGTTTCTCCAGTTCATGCACTCTCAGCTCAGCATCTCGACACTTGTCCTTCACATCTTGGAGCTCAAGAAGGTGCTGATTGCTTTTGGCTTCCAGTTGCATTTTCCAGTTGCTGTTGCTTTTTTCTGCTTCATCCACAGCCTCCTGCAACTTCAGTTTGAGGCTCTCTTTCTCCTTTATGTGAACAGCTGTCTCAATGTCATGCTTCGCTTTCAGGTTCTCCAACTCAAGCTGGTGCTCCATCTTTATACTCTCCACCACTGCCTTCAGTTCCACGATCTCCTTGTGCTGGGTGTCGGGGCCTGTGTTCAATGTGGCTTTGAGGTCCTCCAGAGACTTCTGGTGGTCAGAAGCTAATGTGTCCAACTTGGACTTCCAGTTGTCCATAAGCCCCATGTTCTCATTAGTGGCTTGCTGAACTTTATGCTTTAGGTCAACGATTTCCTGTGAATACTTCTCATTGACAGCTTTCAGCTTCTCCATCTCCTGCTGGTACTTCTTTAATGTCTTCTCATACTTCTCCTTTAGCTGGCTGCTCTCCTTCTGATGCTCCTTGTTGGCAGACAGCAGTTGATCTCGTAGACGAAGAGCCTCTGACTGCAAGCCAAGGTTATGCTCAGGGGCCTCTGCTTGGTGAGAGCTCCTGAGGCACTGCCGAAGCTCATCCACTTCGCTGCGCCTGAGGCTCAGCTCCTCCTCCAGCTGCAGGATTCTGGACTTCTCCGCTACTGTGGTTAACTGCAACACAACAGAGAGACAAAGTCAGTCCCCACTTCTCATCGCTGCATCCTTCCTTTTACTAAGTGTGCTCCAGTGGAAGTAAATCCAAAGTACATTAGTCAAAGTTCAAATAAACAGGAAAAAAATACCCAGCACCTCCAGTTTGAGTAGTTTTGCACCAGGGTTAACTACCACCAATAACCAACAGTTATGTCTTTGTGCCAATTGCAATTTGTTTTTTCTAATATGAACCTCTCGTTTTCCACAGCGAAACCCACACCTTTGAAGCAACCCTTGAAATTCGCTAGGGAGCAACAGTGGTTTGTGAAAAATAATGTCCTGAAAGGGCATTATATTTCCAGACTAGGCATCTTGCCAGATGATGCACAGAGGAGATGTGACTGCACATGCAGGAATATCACAAGCATTGAAACCAGCATTAAGCATATCATGTTTCCTTTATTGCTCAGCAATCCTCACAGCCTACAGACCTCTCTTCTGCGTCATAATTTGTTTACCCTGGTGTAAAAAGGAAAAGGGATTTTTACACACGAGTACTTGTTAGAGTTTATTAGCAAAGTAGAAATAATGTAGAAGACTAGAGGATGCAAGACAATAAATCTGGCCATGGTTAACATTGACCATAAGGGCTATGGATCAATGTCTTACGATCTGAATGTAACCTAACAGGGCTAAACTACCTGCTAGTCACAGGGAGTTCAGAGTGCTGCAGCTATCGATGGAGAAGAAGAGATTTGACTAGACGAAATATTAGAAAAAGGCAGAAGAAACAAGGAAACCAAGCGGATCTTCCAGTGCCAAAACACAAGCGATCAGTCCCATCAATTGCCATCTTCCCCACTAACCGTCAGCCCAGGAGGCTGGGTATTTTTTATTTTAGATGGCCACAGGGGCATTCAAACCATTTAGCCCTTTTGGAGAACCTCACGTTTGTGTTCTACAGCTCTAACAAATCCATTGGTGAGGAGCAAGCTCGCTGTAGGCAAGTTCGCCGCCTCCCCCACCACACCAGCATGAAAAAGCCCTTTCCACATCTGGCTGCTTTTAGGATCGGGTGCGTTGCTCATCTGGGCAGCCTGTCCTGTTGCAGGCATGGCCAAGGATCAGAGCTGGTCCACCTGCACTCACCGGTATCTTCCATTTCAGATGGCAGCTCCCACAGCTGGAGGGAGGACAAAGGGAATGCTGATTGCAATGTTATTTTCTATTACAGCCTGGGGGAGCCTCAAGGCAGAATGAATTGTGCAGGGTGCAGATATTATTTGGGCATGTTAATTGAAAGATGAATTGTGAAGAGCTCATGTGTCAAATGGTGGCATGGGGCAGAGAAGCAAACTCAATCTGAGAAACAAGCCCCCACACAAGAAGCAAAGCTAGAAATTACATCGTACTACCATTTTCAGGAGAGAGAGCAAAGAAAAAGAAAAACAAACAAAAAATCAGGGAAGCCTAAATTCAAGCCAAAACCAATCAACCCCACAAACAAAAAAAAAAAAAAAAAAAAAAAAAAAAAGAAAAAGAAACCCAAAGCAAGGCATCATGAGCATCAACGCAGGGGGCAAGCGCACTGTTCTGCAGGCAGGGCAAGTGGGGGTCGATTACCCTGGTGTCCTCTAATTCTCTGAGGAGTTTTTCAGCCTGTGCCTTCTCAAACAGCAGGCTCTGCTCGAGCTCCCGTATTCGGGCATGCTCCAACTGCGTCTGAGTCTGGTCACACATAGGGAAAAAAGAAGAACAGTGGAGATAGGAAAAGGGGAAGGGGGAGAGAGAGAGAGAAAGAGAGGGAAAGAGAAGGCTGCAACATCATCTTCAGTGTACAAGACAAGGAAAGGCAGTTCACAACAGGAGGAGAATAAAGATCCAAACAAGCAGGAAAAATCCAACCAAACAGAAAATGGTCACTACGGGATTTTACATGGTACTCGTAGCGGCTATTCACAAGAAAATGGAATCTGTGATGGGAAAACATCCCTCTGCATTAGCAAGCTGCTTCAGTGTTTTCCTGCATCAAGACTATACTGAAGACACTTCCTAACAAGCAAAGCTCCCACCGCCGCAGACCACCACTACAAGACCCTTGCGCCACGTAACGGAATGCAAAGACCTTGCAATGATTCTCCGCATCTCTCCTCAAGAAGAATCACAAGGTAGACTGAAAAGAGTTGGAAGTTTCCATCCTCTTTTTGCTCCGGAGACAGCTTGAACCTTACGCTAGGTGGGGAAAAAAAAAACAAACCAGGTCATACTGTACACAGCATGTTGCTAAAACCAAAAATACACTGCACTGAAAGCAAATCAAAGAAATTTAGATACCAAACTGTTATATAAATCAGTGCTTTAGGTTTGAATAGGGCTGCTATGAATTTCGAAGTGATTTTTGCACACTAAGACTCTAGCAGCCTTGTACACAAAACAGAACTATTTTTTTGTTTTGTTTTTGCTTTTTGGTTTTTTTTTGTTTTTTTTTTTTTTTTTTTTTTTTTAAACAGATGGGTAAAAAAAACACAAAAAAT
>WAAD01013610.1:401547-464580 GCA_013389945.1 Fregata magnificens | reverse complement strand
AGATGAGTAAACTAAGCACAAGAAGTTTATGTAACCTGCCAAATCCAGGAGCATTGACTCAGGGTATCGCTTCGGTGCCCTTGACTTTTAAAGCAGAAGTGCCACATAGCTGCAATTGGTGGCAAACCTCAGGACTCTACAAAGACCACTGTAATATCATGTAAAAATTCCCATAAATAAAAGAGGAGACATGGGAAAACGCATGCAGACTCTGGCCTTCGCATTTTTTTTAGCTTACAAAACTGACATTTTCCTTTGAATTAAACTGGACCTACCAAAAAACAAACCTGATCGGAACCTTTTTTTGTTGCCCCCCCCCAATTTTTCTGCCCTTCATTTTCCATATGATTATTTGCTTCCCCCTCTTTCTATCGGAACGAGTTTTAGGGATTTTCTGCCCTTTCCTACAATAAAGCAAGTTTTGGTTGGTTGCGTACAAACGATGGAAATTGAAGTTTGTAAAAACCCATGTTTTCTCTTACGGCTTGAAAGGTGTCATTATACATGTGCTCATAGATGGTCAAGATCTCAACTGCCAGATATATTCAGACTACTCCATATTTTATGTGGTCTATCTGAACCCTGAAGGAGGAAAAAAAGACGTGGTCTCAAAAACCCAAACATTATCAAACTGCTCAAATAATATCACTGAATTGCAGAAGTTGGCTGAATGCATCCTAATTAAAAAAAAAAAATTAATTTTGTACTGAGTGGCTTCTCCTGCTCTCTGCAAAGCTCAAAGGTCCACATCTCAAGATGGAGCTCCAGGCTTGATTTTATTGACAGGGATAATTATTCCACTGATACTAATGAATTTTCCTCAGTTTACACTAGCTCAAAATCTCCAGGTGAAACCTCAGCAACACAAACTTTTGAAATTACCTTAACTGGTGGCAGCACGTCAGATATTGGTTACCTGAAGATGCTGACCTCTTACAAAACTAATCTCTGAACTCTCTCAAGACTCCTGAGGCTGACACCCAAGTTCCCAGCCAAGCTTGCTCAGTATCTACCAATCCTGCTATTTTCCAAGTCTGGAAAAACACATGAAAATAGAGGAGAAAAATAATCAGGGAAGAAAGTTAGACGAACTGTTTTACAGTCCTTAAATATAGCTTCACTTAAGATTCGCATCAAGTCCTGTGTTATTTCCTACTTTATGCAAATTGGTTTGCCTAGCCAGTATGACTCAGAGCCTCAAAGCCAAAGTTTTCCTGCACTTTGAGGAAGCTCAGATCTGAATTTTAAACCTACTTCTTGCTATTAGCCTTAAATTACTATTCACAAATTACAAACTGACTTCCCACTGGTGTTCAAGGTACGAGGTACGTTCCAGGAGATGAGCATGAGATAGTTCCTTGAAGAGGTTAATATTTCCTATAACAACACAGTCTTCCACCATAAAAAGCCCTTCTTAAAAGGTTTTGTTTTCCTGCAATTGCTTTTCACCTTCCAAAGCACTATAGCATCAGCATTGCCAACCAGGATCAAAAATGGGTTGAATTCACAACTACATTTCAAGGCCAAATCCGCAGCTCCTCCTTCTTTATCAGAGGTCCAAAAACTGGACCCATACCTCCAACCTTCAGACACATTCATTTCTTTGGTCAAAGAGCTTCTAGGGATGCTGCCTGCCATGCTCAACACCCGAGAGTCGCAGCTTTGTTCAAAAACTACATGATATTATGAGAAATACCATGGTATTTAGCCTAGCCTTCAGCAGAAACCCTAGGTCCAGGGACCACAGAGGAGAGAATCTTTTCTTACCATCACGTCTGTTACTGGCTGTTAAGTGCAAGATAAACATTCTCCTCTGAGTACTCAGAAGAGGGCTGTTGGCGTAAGAGGACTACAAGACCAGAGGAGGGGAAACAACTGTCACTGGGTTTTGCTTTTGGGTGGCTAGCTGAGCTCTAGCTACGGATGCGGTGGGCTGTGCTAGCAGCCACCGGCTGACTTCGTTGTGATTTTACATGAAGAATATCAGGGACAACCATTTCTCAGCAAACCTACTGCAACTTGAAGGAGCACTTATCCCCCTGATTTCCAGTGAAAGGTTTTTTTTTCTTGAAGTGAATTACTTGCTTGTGGAAATCCTAACTGTCTCCACAACAAAGCAGGAAGGTGAGAATTAACTCCAGTGGATCCATCATTCAGTCTGAGCATCCAAATTAGACGGGACAGAATGTAAAAACTGACCACAGCAAAGCCCTCTGACAGTGTCTGTGCTGTCACTGATGTTCCCCCGTGGGTCCGACACCCCGGTTCTCTGGATCGCAGGAAACCAAGCTACTCCGTGACTCTTCCCTAAGAAGTCGTTTGTTCTTCTGTACAGAACATGGAAGTGGGGACAGGACCCTGGCAGCCTGCAAGAAGCTTGGCCACATCCCTACTGCAAAGCAACTCCTTCCCAGCCCAAAAGAAAATCATATCTATCCTCAGTTTGGGACCTGCAGTTATAGGAGCACTTATGTCACAGCAACTTACCATCTCGCTAAAACATGGTGGCTTTTTTTTTTTTTTTAAATATATCTAGATATACCTGTAGCTAACCCTGGTCCCATTGCCATTATTCCACAGCCAGGCTTAAACACTTAAAGCTTACACAGGGACAATTCACTGCTCTCAAAGGGAGTGATGGATCAATCACACTTCTCTAAAGCACTGGGGGAAACCTATCATCCAAGCTCAGGAATGAACAGAAACCTGATTTTGCACCCACACACTAGGCAGAAAGTGCACTTGCTGTCCTTTAACAAAGGTCTGCTATCAGCGCATTGCTGATTAATACCCTGTCAAACATATTACGCTGCTTCAGCTTCTGGATAAAGAGGAGAGGTTTCCGCAAAGAGGGTCAAAGCCATAGCAACATGCTCCATTCCCTAGTCTTCCCATTTTCCTGTGCTTTTATTGATATGACGGACAGCGAAGCACAGGAGCAGGTCCCTTGACATTTCTGGCTGTTACTAACCTAGCACTCTAGCTAAAGATAAGGGAAAGTCCTGATTTACACATGTAGAGCAGAGCCTTGCTTTCACAGAAATGTTTTCTTTTGCTTTTTTCCCCCCACAGAAAAGGCTCCCGGTGTTGGGAGTTGTGTAAACTTCCAGTTTACACAATATTCACTGCAACAGCACTGCTCCGAGCAACAGCCCTTCCAAATGAAAGGGGACCCTACTGTCAAACCCAAGCCGCACTCTCGTGGGCAGAGGACTCCACACGAAGGTACTGCAGATCAAACGATACACGGCATTTCGGCTGGAATAGAATAGCATCCGACTGGGAGACTGTGCATGCCAGTTAGCTGCTAATAACAGGACACTGCAGAGACAGCGACTGAGCAGTCAAACCATTTCTACAGCGGAAAAACATATGTTGAAATGCATTCAGATACAGTCAGATTTTAACATGGCTTGGCAACCGATGTCAACGTTTAAAGCCAGGCTGGCTGCATGTGATTAGTTCTATGCAGCTCCTAGCATTATTAGTCATTGAGCAACATACCAAAGAACAATCTTCACAGTTTATACCACGGTGTTCGCGGCAGGTCCAAAGCCGTCAGTAAAGATAACGTATTGTTTAGAGTTGAGCAAAAAGTGGCAGAAATTACTCAGGTGAGGCCCCACATGCAAGTTCAGGTTTTAACCCCTCATTTTGGTAAGGGTGTTAGGAATTACCTCCAGATCCCCCTTCGTGATGGATTCTTCCTCCACACGGAACTGCAAGTCCTCCACTTTCCTGGGGAGGGGAAAAGACACAAATAGCAACCAGTAACATCCAGATCAGCATCCTGTTTCTAAGCAGCCATTGCACATGGGCATCCCCTGCACGACCGAAGCCTGAGAGGAGAGGGATACAGACAAACTTTGTATACAAACAGCTCAGCAGAAGCTAAACAGCAAGAAACATGGAGCAAGATATTTAATAAGCAAGCCTTCCACGTAGCAAACATTTGCCTTCTTGCAAGGTACATGCTCACAGACATGCTGTTTCTGCTGCACCGCCTCTCAGCAAGCACAACTGCTGTTCACACTGACACCGGGATCCTGAAAACATGAAAGCCACAACCAGGTTTCACTGGTTTTCTTAGACCCTGTTATCCTTCAGCTGAGCACCAGGCAATTCCTGTGCCAAATGCACAGGGTCCATACAAAATATTTCAGGGGAATCAAAGCCTTTGCCTTCTCAGCAGAGGGTGGGCCACGCTTAATGTTTCCACAACGTGGAAATGGTGAGCTACCCTGGCAGAAAAGCCTTCACCAGAGATTGTATAGGCCAGTCACGCATAAAAGCACATAAAAATCGCATGCATCAGAAGTGTCTAGGACTCTTTTGCGGAGTCTGAAGAGAAAAATCCAGTAACGATACAAAATAATTCAATCTTCTGCTAAACTCAGTCCTCTTTGTTCTCTTTACTGATTTAAAAAAAAGGCAATAATGAGAATGTTGAGCTGGTAGCCAGATGTAAGGACTCTGATTCCGTTACAGACAAAAATAGCTGTGAGTGCACATATCTAACTTCATAAACAAGCTTCCCTGTCTAAATCTCCTCTAATTAGAGGAGTCATCTGTTGATATTTAGGAAAGAACTCAGCTGTCTTGTGTTAAAGGGCCTCCTGGAGCTGGGAAAGTGAGCTGCCTACCAGGAGAACGGGGAGACTTGTGCACGAAAGAACAATTCATCCTCAGGAGGGGCATCATTCAATTGATATCAACACTGTTTTCAGTTACTTAATACACAGAAACGTCTTTCTATTCCCACTGAAAAGCTTAATTATATATATGGAGCAACTGGACTCCAGGAATGACAAGCAGATCTTTCTTCACTCTTATCCAGAAAGGAAATGTATGCATCATCATATATACATGGATGGGGCCTCTGGGGTGTGGGGAGGTGATGAATCACACTACAGTAAGGCTGTACTCCAGTTTGAGTTCCCTTCCTCAGAAGGAATGTCCTTAAGGTCATCACATCACAAATAGAGGGGAAAGAAATGGTCTTTAGCAAAGGCAGGTTGTACAGAAAGGTTAGGGGTCTGGGATGGCCCAACCTGCACAGTTCTGTTTATTACCCAGTATTGTTTTTATACCGCATCCCTAGCCAAGAATATCTGAAGGCAAGGCTTTGTCACACACAGGGACACGGCTGAGTTTGGTCAGGGTATCAAATCCCAGAGTTACTGATATTACTGGAGCCCTTCGTTCCTTCAGGCTAATAATGCTGCTTCTCCCTGCTTTGTGTTGGGAACCAAACAACAGGGAAGACGGCTGGAAACCCTCAATAACCTCACTGCCCAGCAGAAGACCAACACTATTTGGCCTTCTACAGGCAATGGTAGATCAACTGTTGTCCACCATTGTATTGTCAGTGCAACACGTGCCACGGTCAAATGCTCTTGGACATGCAAGCAGCCTGTCAAATATTTATCAGGGTCATCAGAGAAGTGCCAGCACTTAGAGTCCTAATCAGGAATGGAAACTGATGGTCTCTTTTTTTTTTTCTTAAGTGCTACGTGCATTTGGCAGGAAAGCGGGTCCAATCGTGAAACTCCTTTTGACAGCAAAACAGAGCTGCCCCTATCCCAAGTATGAGCTGTCCCTGCTGACTGTTTGTCTTCTGCCTTTCAATTGCTCACTGCAACCCCACCAAATGACATAGCATCGAGTCTCCTCTGAAAGCCATAAGAATGTACAAGACTAATTGGAAATACTTCACTGTTCAGTTGTGATTAGCAGCAGTTTGTCAGCAAATGGGGGCAGTCACTGTACTGGATACCCAACCCCAGACAAGAGTCACGTTAGATGTGCAACTGCAGCAAAACTGTTCTAAACTTCCCATTACCTGAAGCAGCACACCCCTTCCCTACATGCAGGCAGACCACAGTGGCCAGGAGAGGGGAACACAGCATATTTGAAGCACTGGAAGACATCCAAAGGTGACTTTCCCAGTCACTTTCTTCTCCTTACATCCAATGAACAATGTTCTTGGGTAAGAGCCTCATCTCCCCATGACTTCACCTCCCCCACACCCATCCACTCCTGCTTTACCTCTTCTCCTCTTCCAGCTGGTTCAACAGCTCAATCTTCTCCTTCTGCATCCCATCCACCAGGGCTCGTGCTCGCTGGAGGTTTCCTTCTGCCTCCGTGACGTACTGCAGCAAAAAAAAGAGCCCGAGCCACAAAAGTTAACAACGTTTGAAGCACAGAGTTGTTTAAAAAAGGATCAGAACAAGGGAACAGAAGGTTTTGATGATCTGTTTCAGAGGCTGCTATGGTAAGAAGATAGATTTTCCAAAAAGGCCAGGATGTAGGTATCAAAAAGAAAAAACCTACTCAATCTCCAGCAGCTTGTAAATTTGATCCACGCTTCAGTGCCTCTCTAATTTGAACTCTTTGGAGAATCCAGCTGTGATTAAGAGTTAGGCACTTGAAGCTTGAACAGTTTTAAAAATCTGGTCTGAGATTACCAGATGCAATTCAGCCCCGGTCATGAAGCAAGAAGTCATTTCAGACTTGCATTAATTCATTAGTTACTGGTAATTACTGGAAAATGTTATACACAAGGAAGATGTCAGCTTGCAGTTGACTTGCCAATTTCTCCTGCATTTCTGACAGGCAGGTGTGGCCCACCACACAAAGATATACAGTGCCATCAATGCTCCCTAGTAGCTGACTGGGGTTTATAAACATAAGCAAGGAATTTAGGGCAACAGCAGTCATTGAAGAGCCACATATTGACGAATAGCACAAACACAACTCCTCTCTTTAAGCATTCAAGCGCATAAAATATCATCTGTACAAATGCGCAAAAAAGCTAATATGATCAGTCTGTTTTCTTTACAGATCTCTTGCTTTTATTAATGTGATAAAAACATCCCCTCTGGCAGGAAAGCAGTGACATATGAACTGAGCTGATGTTCTCAGCAGCATCCGATAGCATCAAAAAACCACTGCAATGCAGTCATAGCCGAGGCCGGATTGGGTGGCTAAGGGGAACAAGTTTGCCCTCCACTTGCATTTCAGCATTCGAATGTATTGATCCACAAAACACAAACTATCTACTGCCTTTTTTCTGGCACACCTCTTTTTCTGCTCCTGGCTTGGTGCAGGGAGAGCACATGTTCCACTGGCAGGAGTGGAGAAAGAGCCTCAGCTTAACCCACCATGCAGTAAGCTGCCTCCACATGAAAGGCAGAAATTCAGAGCCCAGGTTTCACATCAGGAAGCTATACATGGGTAACGTTACCACGATCTGAAACTTTCAGAAGATGCCAGATATTTGCGTGCTAGCGACAAAGCCACACCACCTCCTACCTGCTCGTGCTGGGCCTTCATGATGGCAATCTCTTTCTCCACCTCACAGATGTGGCTGGTGGCTTTGGCAACCTCAGCCCGCTCCAGGTCACGCTCTGCCAGTAGCTGTTCGATGTGCTGCTGCTTCTCCTTCAGCGCCTCCTGGAGAGCTGTGGTGCCAGAGATTTTTCGGGCATATCGAGAAGAGGTCTCTGTCAGCTGGGGAAGAGAGTTCAAAAGAGACAGGGGTAAAGCTATGTCCTTCCCGCTCTAAAATAGCTTGATGTCCCCTGTTAAATCACCTACTGATCATTTATTAGGCTGCACAGAGCTGCAGTTCCAGCTCTGGACCCTCCGGGCCCTACAGGTGGGGTTAACAAGTCTGCAAAACATCTGGACACTGCTTACAAGCTCAATAGCTCTGCTACACTGCAAGGAAAGGACCATTTCCCAAAGGACAGGATGTGGGGTGGGAATTGGGTCAGGAAAGATTATCATGTACTGTATCATCTGCCTTCTTAAATATATTTTATTGATGACCTGCACTGGTGCTGTCCCAAACAGTGAGCTCAGCTGGGAGGACTGATCTCAACTGGAGACTGGTATGGGCTAGTTGGATCCACTCCCAGTAATGGATACAGCACCCTTCTCCCCAGCCAAGACGACTGCAGGTACTATGCAGCACACACTAGGGCAGAGTTAGAGCTTTTAACAATATTGCTGTCTGCTCCAGTGTCTGCCTTCTCGAGTACCTGCCAAAGCACAAGGCACGTGATCCAGGACAGTGTCACCCCTCCACAGTAGAGCACTGTCATTGCAGGAGCTTTCGCAGAGCTGTTCAACACAGCAGCACTCTGCTACACAACCACGAGGGACAAGAAGCAACGGCATTTTTTGCAGGGATCCTGTACAAAACCTGCTCTTGACAGCGGAGCTGAGATTCATCCCATTGCAAATAGCACTTTGGGCTCTTTAATGGTCACAATTGCTCAGCGTCTGTTATGCCTCTCGTGTCCGTGAAGGGAGTCCTATTTGTAAGGTGGGTAACAGTACCCCACACTCCACTCCCCTCATCTCATTGACGGTGAAACGAGCAGCTGCTGAAACAAAACCCCAACCCTCCCATTTTGTAGAGCCGGGTCACAGAAGTCGTCGATCGAGGCTGCACAGTCTCTGGAAAGGGCCACTTACCAGCCCACTGCGGCTGGGCCTGCCCCCAACAGATGATGCCACCGAGCTGACGGAGCTGATGGAGGAGCTGCTGGGGCTGTGCGTTAAGGCAGACACTCCCATGGCCATTCGTTTGCTCTTCTTTGCCTTGGCGGGGCTGGTTGAGGGGAACCCGATCCGGATCACCTTGTGGATGGGAGCAAAGAGGCCAAACTTGGGAGGGCACTGAAAATACCTGTAATACAGGAGATACACCAAGTCAGAAGTGACAGAGCATCCATCTCGCCCAAGCCTCGCAGAATGGCATTGCTAAGCCATACGCAACCCCGACCCTGAGATCATCTCTTGGTGCTTCGTTGGGACATTGTTTCCTGCGTGCAAGCAGTTGGATTATTCTCCTTTCCTGCCACTTAAGAGTAGTGGCAATCTCCATGTTTTCACTTGTGGTGCTTAAGCAGGGAAACCCGAGGTAACTGCCATGCACTAGTTGCTGCACACTTTGATGAGATGCCAGGAAAGACCCATCTGCTAGCCTGGATAGCACAAAGATCCCAGTACATAAACACAGCGAGAGCACACGCACTCCTTCCTTACCGCAACAAACCAGCCTTCCCAAAACTCGCGGGTGTTCTTCACCCTGCTTTGCAAGAAAGTCACATAGCAAAGCGTGTCGAATAAAGTGATCTGAATCACACAGCTCTGTATAAATGTTCCTCCCAAAACAGAAGGGGAAAATGGCAGCTCCTAACTTTGAAACTAAAAATACTATTACAGCAAACTCCAGTGTGTGCCATTCCTCTGGGTGGCAGAGAAAGAGAAACTCGTTCCCATGCAAACAAACTTAGAAAGAAGCAAGCATAAAAAAGGGAGGATCAGATAATTACAGTGCAAGCTCTTTTCCACAATTGCAGTGAGTCCGATGATTACGTCTCTCTGGAGTCCTCTTTCAGAATACAAGTGAGCCAAAACCCACAGTGTCAAACCTTGGAAACCCCTTCAGAGCTTGGGCCGACCGGCTCAAGCCAGGGTTTATCTGCTGCTGACCAGCTGCACTGCAGCAAGTAAAACCAGATCATCTCCAGGCGCCGCATCCCCTTGTTTCAAGGGAGCAGTCAACATAGAAAACCGTCTCCATTAAGAGTTCTTTCCCAAAGGCTTCATAGCAGGGTTAGGGGAAAATACTGGGCCATGTAATAGTCTGTCTTATGTTAACATAAAAAGCAGGTCCTAATGAATAAGTGACACAAATCCAACTTTGCCAGCACAAGTCCTCTCTCTCCAGATGTGAGCAGCTGCTTCCCCAATTCCCTTTTATTTTTAAGTGCTGGCAGCCACACAGCTGTGTCACCGGCAGACCTCTGTGTGCTTGGGAGGCCAGAGAACAGCCTGATCTCCAGCCAGATGAGAAAGTGATTCATTTTCAAACATCTGCTCAAGCCCAATTTTTCCTATAACAATCTTTAAGGAAAAAAAAAAAAAAAAAAACAAAAACCACCAAAACCAAAAACAAAAACCAACACACCAAAAAAAGCCCCCAAACCCCAAAACAACCTCTATAACCCCAAATCACTTAGCCCTACTCTGCTTGCTGCCAACACAGGCTCTTGGGTTTGGAAAACCAGCCATACCGCAGGCTGACCTTGCTGCGGAACAGAGACCCAAGGAAGGAAATCAGTCTGGCCTCTTGCAAACCAGCCAAAACCCTTGTCAGCGTCATATTCTCAAGCTGAAGTAGGCACAGACGGACCAGCAGCACAGCACAGCCCCTTCCACAGGTCTAAGTGGACTGGTACTTGTGGCTGTACAACAATGCCAAAGGCTAAGTCCCTCTAAAGCCCCCTGACAGCTCTTAGCAAGTCCAAACTTGCATCACTATGTCTGCTCATTTTCTTTTAGTCCAGACTGGAAGTGGTTGCAATTAACTTTTATAGTTCAGAAGCAGAAATTGGGTCCAGAACACTTGGCAGCAAAAAAAAAAAAAAAAAAAAAAAAAAAAAAAAAGAAATCTGCTTGAAAACCAAGAGCTGCTCTCACTGAGTGCTAAGGAGTTCTATACTCACATGACAGAAAAGAAACAGGGAAGAAAAGTGGCATTGTGATGGCAATGCAAGCTTCAGGTGGGAAACAGCACAGGAAATTTTGAAATAGATAAAAAAAAATCTTCAATGTCCAAGGCCTGTAGCTGACGTTTCAGACTATGCAAAAGCCAAGGCATGAGCAGTTTAGCGAGCAAAGAAAGGCAAAGAAGGAAGAACAGTAAAATAAGCAAGTAAAGGTTAATATACCTGAGATGGGTAAGCGGAACTAGCTTGGCTTTGTGGATAAGAAACCAAAAAAACCACACCAGCACCTCTCTAGTCTCCTATACAGACAGGAAAGCAGATGCGGCAAAGCCCACAGTGTCTCAGCAGCATCCATCTGATGTACGGAGGGGGCTCACCACAGTGATACCCTCCTCCTCTTGGGCACTGCTACTGAACCACAGCCTGCGGGCAGCCTCCACCAGAGAACCACAAGCTGCTCAGGAAACCCTGGCCCTTCACCCTTCCCTTGACGCACATCCAGACCCAGACGCCCTTCCTGAACCTGCAGGAGAATCAGAGCGACCCTCCTCAAATCTCAGGTGATTCGCCACCGACTCAACTGGAGAATCCACTGCAGCGACGATGGTGCCAGAGTCCTTTGCTCGCTCATTTGCCCACGTGTTTGCTCTCCTACTTCCACCAGCGCCCACTGCCTCGAGTTGCTTCTTTGGACCCGACTCTCCTGCTGTAGCAGACGGCTACTGCGGCAGCGAGCGCTGATCTCGGGCAGGCAGGCCAAGGATGCTCACTAGGTGGCATCAACCACCAAAGCAGAGAGACTCCAAAGTCCTGGGCGGTCTCTGCCCAGGCTGATTCTGGCAGGACAAGCTCAGGGCAGTATCAGGAACCCCATGCGGCAGTGGCAAACATGGGGAAGACTGTCTGAAGGGTGCCTGCATGCACCAAGGGAGTCAGTTTTACTATATCGGTTTCTCCTCCAAAACCCTGCTGTTGAAATCAGCACACGCTATAAGAAAATCAGAAGGTTGGATGAAGGCTCAAAGGACACACAGGGACAATGCTGCAAACCTGCAGCAAGATCCTTGGCGGACAGAGAGCCCTTCAGCTGGAGAGTCCACAGGTACCACTGCTGTATCAGCTAGTACCCATTATTGCCAGAAGGTCTGCAAAATCAGCCTGGATGCAAGGGGCAGGGATGCCTCACAGACTTCCCTCAATCTCCTCTGTTTAATCCAAACCTCTTCATTCACTACTGCTCCCCGATCCCTGCTGTGGAGCTCAATTTTTCCTGCTCTTGGTAAAGTGTGAAACAAAAGAGAAGCCTTTCAGACAGGGCACATACCGTAACAACCTCAGCCAAGATGTACCAGTTTCAGAAGACAGATGAATTCCAAAAGTTGGGTTTTCAAAAGACAGCAACAGAGGTGTGAGGACAAGAGGCAGAGAGCACCCTTACACTCACACCTGCCTTCCACACCTTCCACACGCAGAGACAATAAAGAATTTCTGAGCACCCTGAAGATTAAGCTTAGAGATAATTTGTAGCGTATGATAACGAAAGCAGGGACCTGGATTTACTCCATGACTTATTCTCTGCCATCCTGGTTCTTTTCTTTTGAGAAAAGGCTGGAGCTCAGCCATCTGCTGCCAATCATTTTCTGCTTTCTTGTCCCGACATTGAACAAGGCAGCGTTTCTCTTATTTTAAATGAACACACATGGCTGCTGGACAAGACAAGGCTGACCCAACACAAGAAACCTTTATTACAGAACCTGAGATCTAAGAAGGGACGAACTCTCAGCTCTTCAGTTTCAAACCTAAATCTCACCTCTAATGCAAGATTCCCTTAAGAAGCTCCAAGAAATCAACAGTATTTCCCACTAAAGGAACTTGTGAAGGACAAGAAATCGGTTCCACCTCTATTTGAAGCAGGGTCAAAGTGCTGCTGTATAACCCAGATTTGAACATCCGCAAGCTCAAGATCTGAGGCTGGGGGTCATTCCCTTACTTAACTTCCACGTGAAGAGAAACAGCTTCCCAGCAAGCCTGCGAGATGTCCCTGCCTAGTTTTATAGATACTAACAAGGGCTTTTTTTGAAAAGAAAATAGTGGAGGAGCCTATGGAGTCAGAGGTGGTAAGATCAATCAGCAGACAGCTGTCACACTACAGAATTAGTACAGGGACAGACAACAACCACCAATTGTTCTTTCAGATCTCTGGAAATTTGTCCCCAGAAAGACCAGAACAAGTAGCATTAAGCTGAGGAAAAAAGAGAGTCAAATCTTTATCTTCTGTAGTTCTGACAGGGTGAATTATAGATATAGCGCAAGAAGAAAGTTTCTGGAGGGAATGTGTGGTAGAAAGCAGAGCTGATACAATCACAGAATCAATTTCCAGCAATCCTACTAGCGATTCTAGCAAATCCCACTATAAGTTGTCTTCTCTCCCTACTCTCTCCCGTTTCCTGAAGCCGCTCGGGTCACCTCTTCACAGACGTTATCTGATCCTGCTTTAAAATGCTCCAGTGTATAAGTTTTCTATTGATGTCCCTGCGAAGCTATCCCAAAGCCTGAACGCCTCAAAACTTCCTCCCAACCCACAATGTCCAACCAAACACAGCCACGCACAGCCCCGAGTCCTCCTCCCAGGTCCGTTTGGCCCCCAGCCGCCCTCGGAGGTGCGTAGGGCCCTACACGCCCCAGGCTGCGTTTGAGAGCGCACGGTACCTTGTACCAGCAACTGCCCCGTCGTTCTTCCCCAGGGGTTCATCCAGCTCCACACCACACCACTCTCCTTTGGCAAAATCCGTCTCTCCCACGTAGCGCACAACTCCTGTCTTTGTCCCACCAACCTGTTGGAGATAAGGTGCCGAGGGTTAGAAATGAAACCAATGTTAATGAAACCAGAACGGATAGTTTTCATACCAAGTTCTCCTAGCACTAAAGATGTCTCTCCAATAATTACAAGCAAGTTGACAAACTCCCACTTTTGGATCTGCCTGCCTGGAAGATGTCAGAACAAATATAACGAAAACATATTTCAAGGCGTCAAATAATTGCACAAAGTTACTTGTGAGGCCATGAAGGAGTTTATGCCCTCCAAGTGCAGCTTATACCTGCCTTCCGTAATGAACCAAGATGTGCACTAACGGGATTTCAGTCCTGTGCTCTTTCAGCTGGCAGTTCTGAGCAATACTGGGACAGGACAAAGGGACAAGCTGAGCCAGGAAGGCACTCCTCACTCGTCAGCTTGTCCCCATGCAGGGTTTGCTAGGACGAAGCAAACAGCCCTCCCAGCAAACCTCTCAAAATAGAGGCGTTTTGTACAGAAAAAAACCACCCTCTGCTTTTACCTACACATCCTACATCACTTCACGGCACTAGCGTGCTGCATGGGAAAGGGTCTCATCTCACTGCTAGGCTTCCACTAGCACAGATTTTTTTCCCTCCATGGAGAAATAAGAATAAATCACACCTTTTGCTCCCATATGTACACTTAAAGCTTTCAGCGTGCCGAGTAGAGTCTAGGAGAGCGTAAGTCAGGAATGTATGAAGCTGAGTTTTGATCACTGCTATGAGAACACATTTCACGGAGCAGCAGCTGCCTCTGCCTTTGCACTAGAAGCTCCTGCTTAGATACTTGTGCTGAGAAAAGAAAGATGGAAAAGTAGGAGGGTGGTTCTAAAGGTTCATACTTCAAGTAAATCAGCATATGATTAAAACTTTTTTAGCCTATCTGTGCTAAAGCCTAGGTTCAAGGAAGAAAGCTTAAAAATAAGTTTAAAATCAAATCTGCAGCTTTAATCTTGAATGACTTGTGGTTGCTGATTTTCTTAATATTAAGTTTTACATAAATGGATATCAACTGAGTAATATTCTCCTACAGAAAACAGTGGTAGGTGAATGCAAAAATCTCCAGTTTTTTTGTATTCTGGGGTAGGGATGTTACAGATTTACCAATTCTGAATCCCAAAAAATTCTGAAAATTGCTTACGCAAAAGAGAAAGAGTTTTCCAGCCTAAAAATAACTGCACCTGAATGGACTAGAGAACACAGCTATGAAGTCTGGGTCCTACCTCAAGTCCTGGGAGGCTGCGCTGCAGCACACAGCTTGAGTTAGTCTTCTGTAATTTCCCTCACTAGTGATTCAAAGTGCTGCTTATGGAAAAACCTTTGTTGATGTTGTTCTCTTTGCTATAGGAAGGAGGAAAAATATTTGCCAGCAGGAAAAGTATCACAAGAAAGCTTTCTGGTCCTACACTGCATCCAGGAGTAAAAAGATGATTCAATTTCAGTATTAGGTACTCGGAAAGTTACAGATTTGAACAGTTGCAGTAAAATTCTTTACCTATCACTCACAGTCAAATGGCAGTCCCCTTTTTGATTTATTTGAGTTTGTACAGATTTAGCCTCTTAATATTAATGCAGTGATTTAATGCTATTCTACTACATTTCTTTAGCTGCAAGTTGAACTCAATATAGGTGTAATTCATCTTAATGTCATTTGTAGGAACTTAGCATTGCTGGTAAGCTCCCTCAATTTTATTTTAATTGAGTTTTAATTAGAGATAGAGCCACATTTCCTTTACAAAGCCACATGATCCCGAACCCACAGAGCCTCACATAAAAACCTTAAAAACCTGATGAGCTCCCTCCGTCAGCGTGACTCTTACCATGCTATTCTGGGGCACCTACTAGGGGGCCACGCTCCTCCGTCCACACAAACAATAGGACCGCTCAGTTACGTCCCCATAGATATTACTTATTTTGAGAAAGCTGTTTCCAAACAAAAAGGCAAAAAGGCAAAAACACAAAACAAAAAGGCAAAAAAACAACTAGCCCTATTGACTTGATACACACATTATCTAATTATGCCAATACCAAAACTGCGCAGTAAGAGAGCCCGTCACATTCCTACCCAAAAGCCATAGATCAGTGAAGACGCTAAGCGCAGATCAGGTCTCCCAAACGGCAATGCGATTCTCTGCTTCCAAAGCAATGTATTTTATTTTCTCTTTCAAGCATTAATTATTCTGCCATCTTTTCTATAAAATACACCCTTGCCATACAGCATTATCTTCTCCCCCAAGCCAGGACAGGCACATCTGCTCCCCAACAGCCTGGGCTCCCTGCGTCTCGACAGGGCTGGCAGTATAGTCAGAAGCCAATATCGGGCTGTCACACTCACATGCCAACGCTTGACCCTCTTGTTGAGCTTCTCATCTTTTGACAGGCACACAGAAACTCTTATGGATGGAGAGCCTAGAAAATTCATCCGACTCAGACATGCAGATTTATACAGCCCTGATAATCTGCTAATGCTGCTAAAATAAATAATGCATTTTGGAAAAAGCCAGCTGGCAGGTCATATCAGCGCACAAAACAGCCTCATCAAAACAGAAGCGTTCGTCTCTATCAGACCCTTCAATAAATCAGAGCTATCACCTTGGAAGGAGGATAAAAGGCAGCTTGTGAAAGCCAGGGAGGTTAGCAATAGCATAACTCACGGCAACTCATAGCCACCCCTTCTGCCCACGCCTAGCTTTGATACCATGCTCCACGACCAGGGCGCAGAAGACAGCCGAGCGCGGATGGCTCCTACTGCACTAACACGACTGCCACCACCACACTAGAGACCAGAGGATTTCCATCCCGTGAACATCTCAGCCTGCTGCTAGCATCAGGGCCACCCCAAGTCATGAGTTTCTCTACGGAAAACTTGTCCGCATCTCTCAGCCTGGCACATTAATCAGAGCCATGGCCACATCTTCAACTCGCCGGGTGTCTGCAGTTAAGCAAAGACAAACTGGGCAGGGCAACCCATCTCTTTGCTAAAGCATGAGACAGCACAGAGTTAACAAGGCTGCCAGCGAGCTCAGCCGCACCCTGGCAGTTCAGACATGCCACGGCTTTTGTAGTTGACAAGTCGTTCAAAAATGAACAAAACTCCCAAAGCTTTTCTGAGAGGTCTTTAATAGTTACCTTAGCAAAACTATTACTGAGATTATTCATGTCCAAGAGAATGGGATTTTACCAAATGTAAAGTGTTATTGGTTTTAGTTGTAGTTGGGTTTTTTGGGGAAAAAACCCAAACCCACCCCAAAAAATCCAAAATGAAAAAAAAAAACCAGCTAAAAATAGCTCTTTCTTGAAGCTCCAAAAAAAACGGAAACAATATCGACATAGTGATATAGGATTTTTTTGTTTTGGAGGGTATTTTGACCAGCATCAACATTCCAAGTTTCTCTGCTTCAGGTAAAAACACTTCTGACCAACTTTAAACAAGCTCATGGTGGTCCACGCTTTCCAGCTGGGCTCAGGCGGCCTCAGAGCCACAGGCCTCTGATCTCTTGGAAAGTTCAGCTCCAGACTGAACTTCTCTGCCTCAGCTCCGACGCCTTTTTCATGCCTTTGACTAAAGACCATCTTCCTGACCTGGCCTTTCCTCAACGAAAGGTCTCCAACAGTCTCAAGAGAGGGTCTAGGGCTTGACCTTCACAACAAAATGAAGCCCGGAATATTTAACAGGTCTGTGTCCTAACTGGTGAGTCGGGAAAGCAACGTGCACTCATAGAAGAGCAACATCCCCACGCCTTCCCTGCTAACTGTAGTATCACTGACATCGTGTTTTACTATGGTTTTCTCATCAAAATGACAAAATTGGATCCAGACCAGCATCCCAGGGCTGAAAAGACGATGATGCTAATCTTTCCAGACACTGTCTTCATCAGAGCTGCTAATATATCATTTAAACAATTTACCAAATTAGCACCAGGCCATACCTCAACCTGGCTGCTGCAAGTCAGACTCCCTCCAGCCTGCGTTTGCTCTTTTCCCCTTATCTCCTCCCTGCTCGCCCCACAGCAGTTTCTTGCTCTCAGCAAGAACCTGTTAACAGCTGTCCTCCACCCAGGGCCTGCGGGCAATGCACTGCTTGCAATGCACTCCAACACTGCTCAAGGAGAGAAGAAAAATAAAACGGTAAGTGTCATTCAGGCCAAGAGGGACTGTTCCCCACCATGTCATGCATGGTTCAGGGGTCAGCAATGGCTGTAGATGCCTGCTTGAGCACATCCCCAGGCAGAAGCCACAGAGATGACGCTGTGCTGTCTGCTTAAAATTCTAATTTACCCATCCAAATTTATTTTCTCAGCTGCTTTCCAAAGCATTTCCACGAGACAGTGCTGCTGACCAGAGGGTCGAGGTGGGAACAGTAAGGACCCAAGTACAGCACGCCGACACGCCGCCTCCGCAGGGTTCCCGTGTCTCACGCTGGGTCCCGGCGGAACCGTGAAACTCTCCTACTGCTCGCCTGCGGGAAGAGAAGGGAAGGGGACGGTGGGGAAGGGGCAGACACAGGACACTTTCTTTACTCTGAGGACCTTCAACTACTTTTAACGTGCAGCACATAGGCTCACTCTACACTGTTATTGGATGAGGCTAACAAGAAATTGGAGCTCACCTTTATTGGACAAGTGCTGCTTGCTCCAGTTTGAGCTGTAGCTGCAGGCTGTACCCAGCGTGTAAACTGAAGCAGCCATCCTTCCCCTTGAGGAAAAAAAGAGCTTTTTTTTTCCCTGCTACACTCATCCACCCAGACAAGGAGCTTATTTCCACCCAAGCCGAGAGGGGTAGAAGCTATGTTTTTCCACCACACATAATTTAGCTCTTCCAAGCATCGACGGCAGAAGATTATTGTACAAGACTTGATTTACAGAGGCTGCTTTTTGCAGCAGCACGGGGGTGTGGGTCCAGCCGTTCCAGGTCACATGAAATAATGATCTGTAAGTACAAGGGGGTGAATGCGCATACCTATGGGAAACTCATGCCATCACTTACTGGGGCTGTCCCCCAGCTGAGAGCCAGGGACAGCGTTCAGCAAGCTAGTGGTAAGGTGGAGATCTGGCTTGTGGTCAGGTTTGTCTGTAAATACAACTTATTTCAGGTGGCATCCGACCATCAGCAGTTTCATCTGACCAGATACTCACTATGTCATCTGTGAATGCCAGAACTGGCTTTTAGGGCAAGGGGAGAAAGACAGCCAGGAATTACAGGACAGTCGTCCCTACGTGAATTTGCAGGAATTTTTATAGTTTCTTTTAATCCAGCCACTTCTCTTTGTGCCTTCCCATCCCCACAGCACAAGTCAGCATCGCACAGGAACGAGTCTGACAGCAGTGCCGATGCAAGACGTTTGTGCACATTTATCTTTCAGGCACCAGTGAGAAAATAACGTCCTAGGGATGTGGTGCGAGAGGAAAGTCTATAATTACAGCATCCCCTCCTGAGGCTATGTCTGATACAAAGTCGGCCCACTTTAATAATACAGTTTGCTCCACCACAGGCCACTTACAACTCCTATTTAATGACAGATATCGTACACAGAAGACAAGGACTGGCCAATGCGTCAGCCCAAATGAATGGTTAGGAGGGTGTGTGCGTGCACAAAAAGCCTCAAAGGGTTAATGTGGCAGCAGGGCAGGGCGGTTGCTTTGGGCTATTTATTTCTTCTAAGTTTCATTGCAGTGACAGGGAACACTTGCTCCTGTGACAACAACAGTTATGCTGTATTTCACACCACACAAGGGCAACAATCTTATATGGTGAGGAAAAAGCTTGGACCAGGAGACCTACATGTTCTCCTGCCTCCTGAATCCTGCAAACAACTGGAAGACCGCACTTCCCACTGCCCGTCACAAACCTCCATAGGGACAGAGATCCATCATTCCCATGCTCCCAGTGCAAGGTCTCGGGCTCTGCCGCACTGCTACGCTCTCCAGTCATGACACAGCAATTGCTGGTCTCCTTATGGACCGAGCTGAAAGCAGGCAATGAAATACTGAAAACACCTCCCCTGCAAATACCACCTTGGTAGAACTACAGAATAGGATCCTTCTTTCTTTACTGCCTGGTTTGCAATAAGGAAATAAGTCTTGCGACTGTTTGTCTGTAAAGCCCATACAGGAGCATCGCTGCACCTCTAAGACCCCAGCAAGCTGGGAGAGCTCTGACGGTTAACCAGGAAAATAAAGAGCACGAATCCTTGCTTCGTAACACCTCACGTGCCTTCACAGCCGTGAGGCTTCAGTTGCAGGCACCGAAATAGCTCAAAGCGAGCTGGCAGCAGCAGAGCAAGTAGCTGTCTGTGCCCAAGGAGAGAAACTTAGGCTGCAATTCTGCTTGGCGGGGAGCTTCTAATGGAAACGATTTTTCACTCAGGTGGTTAAAGGCTTTCTGCAGCTTCAGGCTTGCAGAGCAGGGTTGGGGCGGGGGTGTGCAGGGGGGAAGCTAAAGAAAAGGACGCGATTAGTTTATTCATGGGAATTTTCTGTCATTTGCCAGTAGCCAGAGATTGCAACACACCACAGGCAAAACCACTTTGCAGCGTACAGAGGAGAAAATGATTAAAATCACATGCTCGGGGGGGAGCCCAGCGTCTCTTTCCACCAGCCTAACCAGCCCATCACGGCAGTCCTGCTTGTCCGTCAGCCAAGGCGCTGCTCCATCGTAATCTCCCTGCCAGTGCTGCTTCCGCTATTCCAGCATCTATCCTGGTTTTGGCCACCTACAAGTTCTAGCAAAATCACAAACCTAGAATCCATCCGAAGGGTATCTGGGGCGACACCCCACAGCAACAGAGTCAATCAGCCACTGGGATAGAACCTGGTCCTTAAATAGTCTTGTTTATTACCACATTTCAGTACTGAAGAGTACAACCCCAGTTAGCAGACAGAAGGATGGCTAAGGGGCCAAATACCTCTATGAAGAGGATTATTTTCTTTTTTTTTTTTAAATAATTTTTTATTTAGACTGACATATAGAGAACAGCCACCTCCCTCCCACCCTTAAGAAAGCAACTACATCTGGGGTGGAATGAGTTCAGCTGCCGAGAAAGCCTCCCCCCCAAAGCATGTAAAATACATTTTCTTAGGTGAAAGCCACAGCAGAGATTCCTCCCAAGCAGAAAATGCTCAACTGCTCCATTGCTCTATTTCCAGCCCTTCTTTCCCTGGAGGAAGGCAACAAGCCAGCCGCACATTAACAGCAGCACTCCAGCGATTATCACACTTTGGGAAGCTCCATTCTTACTAAAGCGAAGGTTAATGGTTCCACATTCATTTGCCAGACTTCAAGAGATGAGTTCTACAATATTAGGGTGGGTTTTTCATCTCTTTAATGCAATTTTTGCATCTCTGGGAAAAAGACTGAGTTAGAAAGTGCCAAAGGCAAATATTATCTAATTCTTCTAATGGAAAGCTTCTAATGGAAAGTTAAAAGTCACTTTTCGCAACTGCTACAGAGTCAGAAAGGGTCTCAGAACAAAGTCATTGAAAAGCAAAAATGTCTTCCAGCTATAATGGACTTTAATGAAGTTAAAGAAAACCACTACCAGGAAACGACCAGAATGCAGAGCAGCCAGGTGTCAGTCTTACAGACCTGGAAGGGACCCCTGCAACCTCATGCTCCATCCGCTGAGCAATTACAGAAAACACATGTCCTCCCTTCACTTGAAAAGCCTTTGGTGGATCCCATCTGCCTAAAAGCCATTCTCAAATAAAAAAAGATAATCTTTCAGAAAAGCACGGACTAAGAGTAACAAAGACAACTAAAACCGTGCCAATCCATAGAGGACAAGAGCAAAGATTTACTCAGGGAATTTGAGGCAACTCAGGTTAACCCAGAATTATTGTTTATGTATTCAAACACGAAACATGATTAGCTGACATCTCCATTGCTAAAAAAAAAAAAAAAAGCCATCTGCCAAGCCAAGCACATGTTACTGAACCATAACAGCAAATTATTTCTTCTTGTTGTCATTATCTGTTCTCTTCCTGGACCTCTACTACTGCATGCAAGCGATTCCTGATGTTTCTGTAAGCTGAGCATTCCTGCTAGAGCCAGTGAGCTGCTGAGCTCATTCCAGATTCACTCTTTTCGAGCTATTTATTACACTAACAAATCGTAGCACAAATTTTATCTTAGAACATCCGAGGTGGATCAATTAGCAGGCAGGCAGGGAGGGCTTTGAAGGATGCACCTTCATTAAAAACAAACAAACAAAAAACCGAACCAAAACCACCCCCAAAACAACTCAACAGAAGCCAAGGGGAGAGATGCTAACAGCTTGTATTGCATGGGTAGGCTGAAATCTCAGCCTGCAGGGGCCCCGCTGAGGTAAGCGGAGTATTAAATGGACAGACCCTGTCTCGGTGAGCTTACAGTCAGGAGAAGAGAGGGGTTAAACAACTAAGTCTGGAGAATGCTACTCCATTGCCTGGCTGGTTCAGAAAGAACAGAGCCAAGTTTACCATAGATTTTATATGTTGCAGTTTATGTTCTATGACTGCTGCTCCTAAAACGGCAAGTTCTCACCTGAGCACTCTCCCTACTCCCTGCAACAGGTAAAGGAGAAAATGGGAGCAAACTGATCAACGGAAGACAGATTCCCCAGGTTCATTTTTCCCCATGTGTGGCTGCTTTAAACACACCAACATGAAGCATCAGTGCATGTGTAAACAGAGGATGTCTCTGCCACCTTTCCCTGCCCACCCCTGCCCCTGGGACCAGCAGGGACAGCAGCAGCTTTGCTAACAGTAGGGATGGGGAGGGAAGAGAGGCAGACTCTGGAGAAGTCAGGAAGAAGACAGACAAGCGACAAACCCTTAAGCAGCTGTCAGCTCCTGCTGCGATACACAATGCAATGCATGTTTGGGGGAAAACTTGAAAATATATAACTTTCTCACCTCAACGGCTAGGTCTGCAAGCCCACGCGTTCACACTAGATTTACTAAGTGCCATATCCAGTGGGCACAAGCAGAACCCTTCTTCACTTTCCCTCCTCTGAAAATGAACCAACTTTGAATTGTTTATATTTTATTTAAATAAAATGAAAGCTATTGGACAAGCCAACAGTGTTTTGATGTGCAAGTGCATCGCTAGCTTTGAAAGTGTATTTGTAATGCCAGAGATGCCCGACATTTGGACACAACAGACCCTGAAATCCTCAGAGCAGATTGTTGACTTGGAAGAGACGCGTGGCCTGTCGCAGCCGCTCGGTGCCCCCCAGCCACCTAGGGCTGCTCGAACGTGGCCCAGCTGCCCAGGGTCCCTGCAGGGCTGCAGAGAGCAAAGGAATCAACTCCATCAGCTTGAGCCACAGCCTGCCCAGGGTTGCTGCTAATCGCCAGCAGAAAAAGCCACTCTCCAAGACCACAAAGGACATTTGAGATGGCCTCTGCCACCCCCCTGCACACACTCCTGATTCACATTTTGGCCGTGGAGCCAAGCTCTGCCAATCCCCTGTTATTAACCAGATGGCAAGTCTGTCTATACTTCCCTACTACCACTATTGGTATTAGAAGCAGGTGCACCAAAAAGGAAATGCTACGTAGCTAACTTTAAATGGAAGCCAGATTGCCCAGGATGCGCAAAGACTAACCCTCTGCAACCTGCCATCGCTGTCGGTCAGAGTCACCTTTATCTTTTAGATCCAGGGATATTACCGGGGACACAGCCACAACAAATCTGTGCTCAAATGCATGGCTCTTCCAATATTTGATATCACAGTGTGTATCATACCCACTAAACAAAACTAAACTCTCTTTTACAGAGCTGCAGAACAAAACTCAGTCTTTCTGTGCTCTGATATCTTTCTTTTCCTTCTCCACCTCCACTGAAAGCGCTACTCCTTTGCTAGGACACAAACGGTGACAAGCTTGATGGCAAACTTCCAGTAAGCCATTCTTAGTGCAAGTGTGGCATTTTGGTTTAAAGTCATCAGGTACTCTATTCTAGATAATGAAAACAACAACAGAAATCAGACGCGGAGAACCCATCCACCAGTACAGTGATCTCTCTCCCGCAGTCCTGCCCTTTTAGAAAAATAAGTGCAAGTTCCTTTCTGTCCAGGAAAGGAGTTAGTGTCACATCCAACATATAAAAACTGAAGCACCAAAAGGAGAGTGACCAGTTAGGAGAGATTCTTGCCAATACTTGCAGAGTATGTACAATCACATGCAACACAACACTCTCGCAAATTCCTCGAAAGCCCCAATACACACCATTATGGAGAGTATCACTGGATTAGAAAATAATAATCAATGATTTTTCTTCTATTTCCCTCTCACATTTGAGTTGCTCTCTCTCTGTCCTCATTCTACCGCTCAGGACTTGTCCAATACAAGAAACACTCTAGAATACGTTGTCTTGCATCAATGCGAGAGAGACGTGCCCAGAAGACACAGCATCCCAAGTAACAGTGAATGCAGTAGTTCGATGCCTGCTTAGTCCAGGCATCCCCCATTCCACGACCACGCTCTGTCCCACACCTCACCACCAACTCTGTCCTCCTTTTGCCTCGTCCTGAACCTGACCGGGAACACTGAGGGAGGGGACAAATTCTTGTCCTTTGCCTTTCAAGGGGGACCCCGCAATCAACTCACCAGCACACGATCTCCAAGCCGTAAGTCCTTTTCCCCTTTTTTCACAGACCCACTGTCCGAGAGGTTAGATCCAGACTCGTTGCCCGTCTTCATGGCGCTGTTCAGGACACTCTCCCTCAGGGGGATGACGCGAGTGGAGAGAGGTGGCGTGGCCGTCCCCGCGTGCAGTGACAAGTTCTGAGCCGTCAGGGAGTCCACGGAGGGGGCGTCGCTCCCCGAGCCTTCGGCCACCGGCTGCCGCGTCAGCTTGGACGGTCGCGTAAAAATCCCCTGCAGCGGCTGGCATTCAAAGTAACGTACTCCACCGACAGAGCCGTCATTCTTACCCACCGGGTCATCCAGAACGACCCCTGCCCACTGGCCCGGAGCAAATTGCGTCTCCCCAAGATACTGGATCACACCTGGCTTCACTCCATTTACCCAGACACGTTCGCCCACCACAAAGTCTCCCAGGAAATCATCGCCCACCTCGGCAACCTTTGAACCCGACTTCTCGGCGCTGGCGGTGGAGGTGGTACCCTGCTTGTGTAAAGGTGAGCCTGTGAATCAAGGGAAAAGAGGTTTTGGTATGAGGAGAAATCCTAAAAGGCAGCCAAAACACCAGGAAAGGGCATTTACAAAAAAGGAAACATCTGGGACCACGACTTCGGTCGCAGGTTTACACTAGGTGAAGGTTAAAACCTGAGCGACCCCGTTACTTACACATCTTCCTCAGCAGGAAAGCAATCTGCACAGAAATCCCCGCACGCTGCCCAGTTTCTGCAGGTCTCGCACACAACGTAAAGAACCAACCCCATGTCTTCATCCCCCTTTATAACGCCCACTTACCCCCAGTCCCGTCACAGCACTGCGGGGTATTTTGCGTGGCAGCACTAATGTGAATAAGCTCAAAAAGACAGGGGCGGTGGTAAGTGCTTAAGGATCAAAAGGAGACCAATGAACTGCTGCTTTGAAGAAAGACGCCAAAGCCATCCTTTCATCCAAAAATAAAAAAAAAAGATATTTAAAAAAAAGTAATAAATGAATGAGGTACTGATGTTTTAGTACCTGGCACTATGAGAGCGCCACGTGTCTGTATACAGGCAAACAGTTAGTCCAAGCATTGAGAGTCCCACCAAGGGCATTAATAGCTCCTGTGGGACCACGCAGCTGCCTTTGCAAATTACTCGGTTTTCCCAGCTGCTGCTATGCCCTTTGCTGGAGCAGAACCCAGCAGCGAGCAGACACCTGGGGTATGTTCAATATAAACAGCATATCTATACACAGGAAGCATCTACAAACCCCTGCACGCACAGCCTTGCCAGGGCTGACACGCTGTGCATTGAACTCAATAAAACCCGCAATAAAGAACGCTCTTATTCCGGCATCAGCCCGTCAAGCTGAAGCCAGACCTCCAGCAATACTTCGCTGCGCTGGGAGAAGGAAAACTGCAGGTGATGCTGGAGATTGACTGTCCCGCTCCCTCTCTCCAGCACACCCAGGACTGGCCAAATGTGACCGGCGTCTGAAGGGGAACAAAGACAACCCGAGCGAACGAGTTAGCAGTGACCCCACTCTTGCTGACCCCAGCGCCAAACTCCTATCACAAACTTTGGGCATTCAGCCTAGGCCCCAGGGGAGCGAAAGAAAAGGACATGCGGACTTCATTAAAACACTCTGAAGGCTAAAGGGGGAGGTTAAGTAAAGCCGTAAAAGAAACCACACAAGAGAATGAGGAAATAAGTTTGCAAAATAAGATCCAGCAAGTCATAATCCTTGGACTTTGGGTCATCCTCAGCTCTTGGTAGCACTGAGGTCCCAAGTGTGCTTCTCCCCCACAGCTGGCGTAGGGGGTGTGTGCGTGAGACTCGGTCCCGCACATCCTGCCCTCAAGGAAAGCTACCTAGACTCTTCAGCCAAACTCAGCTGAAATTTCTGGGTGCCACCAACCAGAAAAGCCTAAAGCACGCTCATGAAGAAGTTTTTATTTGCTACCAGACAAGGCTGACAAAGAAAGTCTAAGCAGCTGCAAAGACAAGTCAAACTTGAGTGCTTACCTGAAATGAAGTGTGAAACTTGTTCAGCCTCAGCCATCACTATTGCTCAGCCTGCACCATTTCTACAGCTCTTTCAGAAGTAATGGGCCTGACAGATCAGGCTCAGCTTCTAGAAAGCCTGAAGAACACGAAAACTCTCAAACCAAGATACTTTGAAGCTTTGCTAAAGGTCTAATGTCAGGGGAAAGAAAAGAGCACCAGCGCTTCAGTGATAGTATAAAGACCCTACAGTTTCTGCTAAATCAGCTGCATTAAGAGGGATTAACATTGACACGTTGGTTCTCATTGGACACCAGAGTCACCACTCTTGACAAATCTCTATGGCACAATTGCACCAGCTTGTTTGTGGCTCCTGGAAGACAGCAGTACCTCTGCCTGGTCTGAACCTGATCTGAACTAGGACACAGCAGCAGTTAAGGCATGACCATACAAACTCCTCTTGTGAGCAGACTCTCCTCCAACCATGACCATACAAACTCCTCTTGCGAGCAGCCTCTCCTCCAACCATGACCATACAAACTCCTCTTGCGAGCAGCCTCTCCTCCAACCATGACCATACAAACTCCTCTTGCGAGCAGACTCGCCCCCAACCTGCTCACTAGGTTTGGTGGGCTGGAGCTGGAACAACTCTTGAGAAAGTTAGCTAAACGGGGCATGCACAGCACAACACATGGGGCATGTTCAAGAGGCCCATCCTGTGATGGGCGCAGAAAGGGCAGTAACATAAATGCTGTTCCCAACCGAGAAGGTTAGCAGCAACCGAGTCCGCAGTGCTGCCGGCAAAGCTCAGCCAGCTCCCTGGGGGAAAGGGATGCGCTGTAGTCCCCGAGCTGCCTTCTCTTGGCATTTGGGCCCTGCTCTGAAAGCTTCCTCAACCTCACATGTTCTTCATTAACGATTTTTTTTTTCTTTTTTGGCAAATGCCTGACTTTCAAGCTTATGTTACTCTCCATCTTGTAAAAGATAGTACCTCAAAAGGAGCTCCATTAGGGGTACTGCATTACATCCAAGAACCAATTTCACCTTAAAAACTGAAAAACAAAAGACTAAAAGGATGTTTAGAGCTTTTGACCTTTACAAAAGACTTTAATAAAAAAAGGGGGGGTGGGGGGACAGGGCTCCATCCACGTGAACCATAAAGACAACCATAAGCAGAAAATAAGGCCACCACTTTCATTTCAATGCTTAATAGCACAAGACAGTAAAGCAGTTAGATTAGGAACCAACAAGTTACATTTTTAAAGTCTTTCAGTTTAATAACCAGAGATGGCTATAGGGGTTTATCACCAACAGCAACTGATATGTGTATCTCTCCTTTCATGGGTATGAGAAAAAAAAATTAAATTAGAAACACAACTTACATTCTAGTTTCATGCTTGGCAGAGTGCCGTAACACACAGATCTCGTACCACTGACACGTTTGCGACAGACATATGCAACGTGCCAAGCAGAACAGCCTAATTCAACTCTACCATACACACACAGGGAACTATAAGCACAGAAATTTGGGGGGGCTCTGCATCTGTATTCACAAAAGATCAAAGCTGTTTTTCTAGTCCTACTGGAGCCTGAGTTTCAGCACACTAGCACTCTTTATCAGGGCTGTTAGCTTAACGATCAAGATACAGGTTACATTAACTCTCACAAACACCTCTGCAACATGGCTGGGATAAGCAAACCCTTCAGCAGCAAAGCTCAAGCAAAGAAAGGCAGGAAGGCTGCCCAAGGCTGAACAAACAACGCAGCAGGATTTAAAACCATGTCTAGACTCACCGTATTTCACTGCAAGAGCAAACACCTTCAAAACCTAACTTGGACTGGGAAAAAAAAAAGAACAGTTCATTGGATTCTTGGTGTAACATTGTGTTCCCTGTAAAGCCAAAATTTTAGTGGGCCTTTATACACTCCGTTCATTTTAGGTGCCTGACAGGCAGGGCTGCAAAACTACAGTAATTATACCATCTCAGGGAAAGAGTCTAATTACAGGCTCCTGAGCAGAGCAGTCAGAAGCATTACTATTCTTTAGCATGAGGTGAATGATTCAAAAAGATAGGATTTAAGTAAGGAACTGCCAGAAGGTTCACCTTCTTCATTATGGCCATGCTGTAGAAACTTCATCACCCACATACAAAATAACTAAGCCACCAATTTTCCTACAGTGCAGCTAACAGGCTTTTGTGCACTAGGTTTTTCAGTGAAGCAAAGAGTCACTACGATCAAGCTAAACCTATTCTTCTTGGCTTCAGGTCTGATGGACCCGTTAACTAGATGGCCAGACAACATCCAGAGTAGTCCGAGTAGACTAAGCTCTGATCCTCCCAGGTAGGTATCTAGTCACCAGCCCTTCAGAAGGCAAAAAGGTAGTGATGAGCAACTTGTCTTCGATCCCATGAGTATCTTAGGACAGCCCAAACCAGACATCAGCTGATGACACTGCTCTCCAAGACCTGGCATCTGGAGTTACCCACTCTCCAATCAGCTCTTACAGCTTAGGGGAAAGCCCCCCAAGCACCCAGAATTCCTGAGCTTTCTCCAGCCTACAGGCACCTAAAGAGCTGGTCTATGCCTGTGTCATTTGGATTTGCTCTTTCTGGAGAAGAAAAATCTCCTTGTTCTAGTCAGACTCCCCCATTAAACACCAACAAGTTCCAAGAAACTCGCTAACAGCAAAGCGAGGATACAGATCTCAGGTACAAAGTTGAGAACAGAGTTACACAAGAGAAACAAACCCAACAAAATGTAAACTGAGTATTTCCTACTCCAACCCTGCCGTTAGCTGGTGATGCCGATCAACAAGCTGCAGGAACTCTCTGAACGTCCCTGTTAGGCATCTAACTCAGAGGCTCACCTGGAAGCCAGCGATGGGGAAAGCTCCTTCCTCCTTGGTCCAGGGGAATCTCCCTCTGCTGCTCTGTCCAGCCCAAACCTCGCTTGCTAGACAGGACTGCAACAGCAGCTCCTCCCTCCCTCCCTCTTGCTGGGACCAGGCTCCAAGACACAACAAGCAGTAAGCAGGATCTCTTCCACTTGGGCTTTCCAACTCTACAGCCCTATTGTGTTCATTAGCTGGCTCATTCTTTTCTATTTAAATGGTCTTCCTGTAGGTCACAGCTTTCAGGGCTGAACGACAACTTATAAATCAAAGTCATACACAGCATCCACTAAATGCACATCTTATCCAACTCTAAATCTCCATTTTCCCTTTAGCTTTCGTAAAGCCCACGCATGACGCCTTAACAACAACCACAACAGACCCGGTGCTTAGGGCCCTTTTTGCAAACTCGCCCCATCAGTTTTAGGGGCCCACACTGACAGGGCACCCCACACTGACAGGGCACCAATACTTCAGGAGCCAAACAAATTCCTATCAGCCAAGAGCTGGAGAGGTTAAAGGTTTTAACTGAAGCTTCAGCCTGTTTGTGCGGCTCTCGTTACCATGTCAATGAAAGCCACGTGTCTGAAATCCCTGGAAGCGCGAGGACTTCTGCAAACGGGGGACAGACTCTTCCAGCTCTTGGAAACGTCTGCTGCAGGAAGGGGTGAAGAGACAGCTTCGTACAGTACAGGAGCAAGAAAGCCCCCTTCACGTAAGCTCTGAAACTTGAAGCAGGAGGAACAGAGCACTTGCTCTGCAGCATCAGCAGGAATAATCTTCTTTGGAGGATCCCTGATGAGATGCTCAGCCTCGTGCCACGTTTAAGTGCCATCCACATCCAGTGAAACCATGCATCCCCTCACTCCCTCCACATCTTTCCACCTCCCACAGCACTTCAGTTGCTCATTTCTTATCACCAGGCAATTAGAAACAAGTTTCCTTTCCCCTTTGTTCCAAAGGGGAGGAGGGAGAGGAAGAGAAAAATAGTTTATAGCATGAGAAGCGGCGCATAGTAAGTGTTGCCCATGTATTTCCTACCCCCTGCAGAACCCTTTTGTAATCTTACAGCTCCCGAGACACATGCCAGGCACCCCAACTGCCAAAGGAATCAGAAACGCAGCAGCCTGTTGTGTTGCCATGGGAATCAGGAGACAGGCAGTTAATTGATAAAATGGAGGCACATTAGATGGAAAAGAAAGGGGAGTGGGGGGGAGAGATACACCAGAGTCACGTCTACACGTCAGGAAAGGAGGGAGAAATGAAAAAAGACATGATATTTACAAAAGAGCTTTACAGTGCCACTAGGAGAGGTCTTTTTCCTTCTCCATTTTAATTTTCAGGGGTTTAAACCCTCAAATCCCACCACATCATGAGACAGCCTGACACGCAGCATAGAATTGTCTGTCCACTTCCAGGCTGCGTTCCCTCTCCAGGGCAATCAATAAGCTTCTCATCCACTAGCCAGCAAGAAAAGCTGTACCAGCCTGGCAGAAGCGTCACTGTCACAAGACCTGAAGACACTACATCCTCACCTCACTGGCCCATGCTATAGATGTCACTAACCTGCGACAGGGCAGCACGCCTTGCAGCTCGTGAGCATCTCTCAACACACAGCTCTGTGACCAAACTAACTCGAAGTCAAAAAACTTTGGTACCAGCTCTGCTCCCGCCCAGCCCGGGCAGGGCTTCAGGACAGTCCCGTGACCAGGGGACTGTAACGCCCATTTGAAGCCAAGACAGATTTTGTCAGCTGGAAAACCCCACTGCTGGCCACAGGGGTGCCAGCTAGAAGGAATAATGTATGTTTTTACTGCCGCAAGGATTAGGTAAGAGCCTAGGAGGCATTAGAGCAGCCTGGCTCACTGCCTGGTCCAATGCTCAGGTGATGGCGTGGGGACGTGGTCTCAGCCGGGACGTCAGACACTGCCCCTGTTCAAGCTGCAGCCGGTACTCAGGGCACCAGACAGTTGTGGTGGATGATACTTTCCCATTCAACAGACCATCACCCTCCGCTGCAAGCTGCAGGTGTAGAACAGCAGTGTGTTGTCTGTACAACCAAGTACCTACCAGCTCCTGGTTGTGTGGTTTTTACCCATCGCTTTTACATTGCAATTACTGTAGGCATCTCTGGGTCTGCAATTCCATTTCATCTCCAAGCATAACACTACAGAAATTCACTAACTGATGGAGAGCAGAGCTGATTAGAGCTTCCCCTACAGAAAAGGGAAGGAAGAAGGACAGTCCAGAGTATCTGTTGTGAAAGACTCGAGCCTCAGTCCCTATCAACTACGGTAGCTGCTCTACCAGGCAAGAGACGAGGAGGTACAACCTGCTGCACCTCCAGGAGCTGCCACGGGCGCAGGCAGGGAGACAGGGCTTCACTTGGCAGCGGCGGCAGCAGCCACGCAGGCTGACGGGGTCTCCCGTGGGAGAAGGGCTGGCTGCCTGCTGCCTTCACAGTGCTTGGCCATTGTGAGGCCTCACCACATGTAACTTCTAGGTTCCCACACAGGGACTGGAGCTTCTCAAAGCAGCCTGGATTAAATAAACATGACGTTGTTGGCCACCAAGTGAAAGCCAGCCCACTCTGCCGTACCCAAATTCGAATTATCGAGCACAGCAACGACGCAGCTGTTTTCTGCAAGATTTATCACGGCCCTTTCAAGCTGCAGGATAAGGCAGAAATAGAGAGGGAAGAGGTGACTGCGAGAGAAAGCAATGCTTTGCAAGCGATAGGCGAATGCCTGGCAGCACATTGTGGGAGGAAGCAGCCCAAGAGATTTATGGCTGACTTGGAAACGACAACTGAAAGCTCTGCAAGTTCAAAGCTGAAAAGTTGGGGCTGTAATCTGGCACGGAGACGAGCTCTGCATCTGGCACCCTGGAAATCTATTGCCCCTGCTGCTCCCTGGAATAACCCCCATGGCATAGATATTAAGAGCCGATACAACTTCAGCATCACTGGCGCTAGCTCCTTTGAAGAGAGGAGACATACCTAGAAAGAAACCTGCGATGAGGGAGGAAGGAAGAGGACAATAAGGAAGTGAATGAGAATTATGAATGAGCAAGCAAAATCAAACAAGAACCACTGCAAAGTTGCTTTGCACTAAGTGCAAGGAGATGCTCAGTGAGGCAGATATTTGTCTTCACAAGGGCAGCTGGGAAGGGCACTGAACCTCAAACAGACGTCCTGAACAAAGGCTTTCTTATAAAGGTCTCATTCAAGAGGCTGACTGGTACGAAATCTGCTCTGCTACAGGCGGGATGCGTATTCTTGGTGCCCGCTGGAGACGGGAGGTAAACCTGGGGTTTACCAGCTATGCTAGATCAGGTCCAGTATAATTCTTAAAAGAAACAAACCGCAAAGATATATATTTGTTATGTGTGAGGATTTAAAATTTTTCAACTAAACAATGGTATTCAACAAAATATGCAAAGCAGATAGTTTTGGCAGCACAGGGCACTAGGGAGGCAAGTGACTAGTAGAAAATGCAAAAGGTTTCTTTCACTGAGGAATAATTAACTTGCAGCATATGGATGGATCTATTCATCTCAAGATTACAGTCTTAATTTTTACATAATTATTATTTTTAAAACCATAAGTATATTCTTTCAATACTTATGTTTCAATACGTTATTCAATATTTTCCAGTCTGAAAACAGGGCCCATCTATCCCACCTCTGGAGCAGCACCCTGTTTTCCCAGAAAATAATGAGAACACAAATCCCACAATTTTAAGGGTGTTTCAGGTTTGACAAAAAGAACGGAGCACCCATGCTGTCCTCCCCAGCTTGTGCCAACCCCCGCCTCTAGAAATAAGTCACAGGCACATTTGAAAAACTAGGACTATGCTAAAGTAACCCCTGGTGTATTACAGAATAATACAGGCTTCATTCTTTCGTAAATAAACAATAAAATCACTTCAACTAGAGAATATTCCGCTTGGAAGCATTATTCACTCTATTCACCATAGCTTATTCTAACTAGAGGATATACCTTTCCATTTCAACAAGCCCTCAGCTGTAAAGATTCAGTAAGTCTTGTCCCCCCAGCCCCACAACCAAACTGGGTTACCTTGCCCAGACCATTGCAACTACTAAAGGACTCAAGGACAGAAAGGAGTGTTAGAAAGCAGCCCAGGGTAGCCCACTACGGCGTAACCCGTGAGGCAGCCCCGAGAGCAAGAATGCCAACTGGGGGAGATACACTTACAGGGACGGCTCCTGCCTGGCACGGTGAGCTTCCTTCCCGCAGCCCAAGCGATGCACCGCGTAACACAGCGTCCCCTTGAATCATCAGTACGCACTCGCACGCGTCTCTGGCTCTCCAGTTGCGTAGCTGTAGTCACACCATATGTTCGACTTCTTTATAAATCTAGCACAAAGCTAACTTCTTAGAGTCTTTTCTTTTCAAAGAAGCACGGAAAAGCTTGGGAACGAGCTCAGTCTAAACCCGCCATGTCTGCAAACCCCGGCACGTACATATGTGCACAGTTGTCCGCGGTTTCTTAGGCTGTGGGAATTTGTAAGGCACAAGCGTGGTTTCGGGGCTGCTATTACGGAAGTGAAGACAGCTGCTCTCAGTGAGCGGATCCGATGACAAAAAGAAAGAAAAGGAGGCAGACACAGGTCTTTAATGAGACATTTATAAACGATTTCCCAGGCAGAGCTCTGGCGCTAGCACAGAGAGGGGAGCAGTCTCAGGACACCTTCTGAACTGGAGAAATTTATCTTGAGTACCAAACATTGTAAAGAGCAGCCAAGCAAAGCGTAGTGCTTTCTCTCCACCGGAAAAGCAATCAAGCAGCAGAGTTTTGAAATTTCACAGCCTTTTTAAGTGTAGGATTTTTGCTCAGGCATCGTTCCCACATAAAACCCACTCGGATGGACTCTGGTGCCATTCCTAACCAGCTAGGGCACTAACTGAAAGAGATGAGCAGCCAAGCAGGACATTGCTCAAGCAGGTGCACACTGAAAGGCCATTGACTTATTCACTCAGAAATGACGGAATTAGCTCACTACCGATAAAATGTAGAAGAGAAGGTACCAAAAAATAGCCTGGCTTGGTCCATCAAGAGTGTAACTATTGCTCGACTAGAGCCAGACCAAGGGATCAGCAGCTCCAAGAACAACAGCCTGTACAGGGAATGGGATGCAGAAGTTGCTGTGTGTGCATAACTCGGGATATTTACTCACAGGACATAACCCGAGCAGCCACGCACAACCAGAGTGGCTGTACCTCTAACAATCCAGGGGAAAGGAAGGTTAAATGACCAGGATAGTGCCTAGTTCGACTCTGACTTTAGCATAGACTGCCTTTGGGCACAGTACTTAGTCCAGCTATGTAACAAGCATTATAACCCTCTCCCACATCCTCACAGCACTCAGATAATCTGGTTACCCCACTGAAGTCAGATTAGCTCCACTGTAGCACAGCATTTTGCCCGGCGTGACAGCTGATGAGCCACGCCACTCATGCCTGTGCTCCTGCTGCACTATTAGCTCAGGACCAGTAGCACTTTGGAGGCCGGCGTGCCCCCAGCTCAAGCTTAAAGCATCCTTTAATTCAAGCCAGGGCCGCATCTGTGTGGCTGGAAGTTGCAAGCTCAGGCAGCCAGTGCTCTGCCGGCACCCGGGAAGTCTGCCCCACGTGAAGGGCTAGACGTGCAGCAATAGACCACGTCAGTAAGATCTTCCCGACTCTTTCTCTCTTGACTGATAACAACTTCTTATTTCTACCTGCTGAACCTCAGAAACATTTCCCAGGTGCAAGCACAAGCTCTTCTCCGAGTTTCCAATATTACTTTGCTCTGCTTCCCTTGGGCAGGAGTTGGGCTAATCTTCGCAGTGATTGCTCTTTGCAAGAGCTCACAGCCTGCAGCCGTGCAAGGTACTTTCTCATGACATGCCTGCAACTAGTCTTGAAGGAAAAGTACAACCACGTAACACCTGACATGTAACAACGAAGGAGGATAGGTGGTTAGCTCCTCATCAGCATGCTGAGAGGCTTGTTTTCAGCATAACCAGCTATCCTGGAAGACAGCAGAGTGTTAAGCCACTGTTACCGAACCACTGGGACGGTACCAACAGAAAGGCAAACACTGTGCTTTCTATGGTGTATGTAGGGTTTTCCCTTCTCAATATAAACATGACAGCAATACAATTATACCAGTATCCTGAATCATCCGACTTGCCTGCAAGAGGGACACTTTAGGGGCTATCTGCAGCATCCCCAAGATCCCAAGGGAACTGCAGGAGAGGTAAAGACCAGCATCTCTTAATTGCCAAACAAACTTGTGCACAACCCTGGGGCTGCACTGTGCTGAAACACAGCTTTGATTCATTACTTCATCAGCCATTTATTTTTGCAGCCATACATCCATGCGCAGATTGCACAGACTATACACCTCCTGTGAATGTCACACAATACACTGATTGTACACAGATCCACGCTATGCAGAATGCAGAGTTTGTTGGGCTGTTTTTGTTTTGCCTAATCTAATAAGAAAGATATTTGAGAGCAGATTAATACGGAGTCATCTACTTTATTCCAAATATCTAGCTTAAACAGCTAAGTGTCCAATTCAAAAGGCAATGAGCTGTACACGACCAGGCACTATTTGCAGAAAATCCAAATCACCTATTTGCAGCAGACATCTAATTTTTCTCAAAAAAAACAAAAACACACAACAAAAAAAACCAAAACAAAAAAACCCCAAACATGACCATGATCCAGACCTGACCCTAAAAACTCTGAGGTATGATATGAGCATACAAACCCAGAGCAGGAATCTTAAACCCAACAGCTATAAGTCCCAGTGATCTCCAGAACGGATACGTTATACCCTTCCAGGGGTGATGGTGGGTAAAGCGAGAAACGGGGGGGGAATCCATAATGTGAGGTGAGAGATGATGGAGAAAGCTGTGGGAGCTGTCTAGTTGAGGTGTACACAATCTCAGTACGTGGTCCCACCAGGCACCCTGACTACCCTCGAGCACACAGTATGCTCCCAATCCCAGTACATCTTACTGGTTAAAAACATTCACATGTGAACTGATGCTCCCTCTTATGCGTCTTCTTCAGAACTTCATCAGATGATCAGTTTTATGCTTTTATGCTCTGAACCCACCTGGCCAGGGCAGCAGTCAGTCAGTGAGGATGAAGTCTCCAAGCCCTTTTTTGGGGTCAGGATTTTCTCAACATCATACCATCCTTATCTGAAATTTTGTGTTCAAGGTCTGCATCAAGCCCTTCTAATTTCTGGCAGGTTTTTTTGAGCAAATACCTCCAAATATAATATTCTGCAATAAGCAATTCTGTGAAATAAGTTATACAGCAACACATAAGGCTCCTGTCATCTACAGGGATGTGAATCCTAAACAACTGTACAGGTTTAAGTGTGAAATAAGACAAGAACACCCCAAGTGCAGGACTGAGACACTTGCCCTATACGCTCAATGACTGCGTACCCCCAGCCAAATTACAAATGCACTCATGTTTACAGACACAGCACTTTCATCAATGAAAAGGACTACGGGAAGCAGCGTCAGAGAGGGAAGCTGCTGCTCCTGGGGCCAGGACCAGGAGGGCAAAAGGCCAGAAAAACCCGCTGGCCAGGATAACTGTTCCACCTTCACCTCTGACTCACAGTATGACATGGGGCAAGACCTAGTTCTCTAAGTTGTCTCGTGTGTAAAGCACAGATAATACTGACCTACCCCCCAGCCCCAGGATTCGCAGGTGGTGGTGAAGCATTCGGAGTGTCTAAGCAGAAAGGCTTCATATGTGCATAGCAGGCTTATAATTACAGAAAGTGAGAATGACTTACAGCTCGTGCTTGGTAGGAATGCATAAAGCAGCTTGGGAATACTCCTGTAGCAGCAGTTAACTCCTGTGTAACACTGCTCTGCAAATTAGAGTGCTGGCAGCACGCTAGATCACACAAAGCAATTTCTGAATTCTTGGTGTAGGTTTGGTTTTTAAGAGGTACTCATGGCAAAGTTCATCACTGCCTTCCTCTGCAATCATTTAAAATCCCCACGCACGCATATTTCCTTTCTCACAAGGAATTCTGTAAACCAGACCACGCAAGTAAAGCTCTCTGCTGCATCCTCTGGGCCATCCATGATCCAGACGTAGCAGAAGAGGACACACATTTACCATGCTGGAAAACAGCACTGCCAAAACAGTCACATTTTGTAGTAGGAGAGACCATCAACCGTGTTCTGAATGGGGCTGCTTAAGTCACAGACAGCCCAATGTTGACAGCTCTTGTTATTTTATAGTGAGTATTGTGACACATGGAGTTTTCCTACAGACCTCACTACTGCATAAAAAATAATTGCATAACAAATAAATTAAGGGGATATTACTTTCTAGCATCTTTATAAAAAGTAAGTAAATGTCCTACTGGACCCAAAATAAAGAGGGCAAAATCTCTGTATTCTAAGTATTATAAGGCTTTTGTGGAGACCAATTCACCCATTTAACTGCTTGCAAGGGGGATGCTCACATGCAAGGTCACTGTGTGATGGTTAAGTCAGACCAAGAGCCAATACCATGTAGCAACAGTCTGATGCCACTGTAATCCTATGGATTCTCATCCCAAATCCATCTATGCCAAAGGGAACCTTTCCTTTGATTTCAATGAATATTGGCTCAGGCCTCTCATGATTAACCTGCTCTTGCAGGGTTAGTTCAATTGTTCGAAGCAGAACAAGCAGGAGCAGATTCTGCCCCGAAGCTGCACCCTTACTCCAGTGGGTGTAACTGCAAGTGTAGTGACGTTACTACGGACTTACACCAGCACGGCTGAAGAGGATTTGGTTCATTATATTCAAACCACCATAAGCTGAACATCTGTGGGAAGCAGATTTTCTTTCCCTGCTGTTCTGCGAGGAGCTGCAGAGAGAGCAGGAGGGCGTCTGACCTCCATATGCCTTCAGTGTGTGCTCGCATCTCGTTCCACAATGAGTGCACCGAATATTAAGGATTAACTATATCAAATCCTTCTAAGAGCATCTAATGATTAAGACAATTAAAATCAGACTCTCAGTGTTCTCTAGATGTCACCTGTAAAGCTGATTAAATCAGGATTGATTCAATGCCCTTTTATATTGCTTGGAACGCATCAAACCACTTCTCCGTGGGAGAGGGATCCTGTCAAAGGTCCTTTCCCTCTTCAAGATGGGAACCAGAAGGGGTGGGGGAACCACCACCTCCAAAAACCCTGTAGAAACCCCAGTACAAAATGTATTTCAGACTGCAGGATGGCAGACAGAGCGGCTCATGAAAGGGACGTGTGAGCTGAATACAAGCCCTACGCAAATAGTCAAACAGTTGGTCCACAGCCATGCCAGAAAACATTTGGCTTCTGGATACCCAGTGGGGATTAAAAGCAAATATGCAGGGTCTCAAGAGAGCATCAGTGTCCACGAACGAGTGGATTTGTACGGAGCGATGTGACCTATACGCAGGGCGCTTCAGTCACCCCACAGTAACAATGAACGAACACGCTCAAGCTCTAACGATCACTCAGCAAAGCTTCTCCGGTGGTTGTCGCAGTCCCTACACCTCAGCCACGCTGGCCACCAGCCACCACGGTTCCCTGCCCAGCCTCACTTCTCCATTTGAGCTGTACATCAATCCTAAATCAGCAAACCAGCAGCCGTTTTTTCCTGTGCAGCCCTTGAAAACATGCTCGTTCTCCTTCAGATATCTGATAACTTCTTGAACAGAAGACTGCCTGTGTGTATACTGTAGCTCTTACTACTAATTGATAATCTGCTGATACTGTAGTAGTCAGAGGCATTTGATCTTAAAACATGCTCGTTGGCACCTCATCTTCCCAATTCCTCTAGGAGCTGAAGATGCTGTGTACGCAGACCCATTAAGATAAAGCAAGACCTAATCAAACTTCACAGACACCAATGACGCATTTCCAGCAACGATCCCTAATCTGACCGGAGGAATATCCATGCACGCTTGCAGCGTGGACTTAACTGAGGACGGCGCTCAGATTAGAGCTGACAATACCGATCGCTCCATGAGGCCTCAAGCAAAACAGCAAAAACAAACGTTTGCTAAAAATAATAGCAGCCTCTGGCCCCACGATGTGGGGTCTTTTCTCTCAATTCGCCAGCGCACAACACCCCAAGTTAATATTAATCAAGAGCCACAAAGCCTTTGAATAGACAAGAATTAGCTCCCTATGTCTGTGCCAGTCAATCAGCTGCTCTGGACACTACAATCCCATTTCTTTTGATTCAGACAAAACAGTAGTTTAGCGTCTTTAATATTTATTTGGGAATGAGAATTAACAGATCAATACAAAACCAGACAACCTCAGCACTCTTCCTTGCAGCTTTATAAAAAAGCCTGTGTTAAGACACTGCCAAACCATCAAGGATAACCTGAGAATAAATTGCCCAAGGTCTCTCTTATTACCCAGGCATAAATTCCTCACTAAGGACACCTTCCCTTCCTCTGTTTTGCTGCAAAATAATCCTAGAGGCAATAGAAGTTACTTCTTATTGATATGCATCCAGCCAATTTACTCCAACAAAATCCTGAGAAACTTGAGGGGTGAACAACTGATTTCCAAGTTAATTTACCAAGATGTTGCTGTTCTGTTGAAGATAAATAAAAAGGAATGAAGATTCCCCACTGAGGCACTAACCCTACAGAGGAGCTAAGGTGCTGGTGAGATTTAGACTCCTCCAGCAGAATTCATGCAGGTATAGCTCATTAATGATGGGGCTTAGATATGCAAAGAGACTTCTCCACATAGAATTGATGAGTCTCTGAAACTAGAAGCAGCCCTCAGAACACAACTGCATTTCTAGAACACAAATCAGAAAACAGAAGTTAACAGTTAACTCCCTTCCTCTCCCCCCCCAGGAGACTCAAAACCAGATTCAACCCTGATAAAAAGATTATGCCCCACAACTTTCAAAGGAAACCTCCTTTAATTGCGAAGCGGGACCCGGGATGTAACCCATGGAGTCCAGTCTGTCCAACCCTCTGTTGGCCTCTTCTCCTTAGCCTCCGATGCTAGGAGTGATTGATCACATTCAGCTTGGAGTGACAGCTCTGATCACGCATCCCACCTAATGCAAACTCCGCGACTGCACCCAGCAAACCCGTCCCAGCTGCTGCCTGGACAACGTGAAGCTCATCCCCTCAGCACAGCAGTAACCATCCCCCAGGACGTAACCGGCCTCAGCCGATTAGCAACCAGAAACCAAGCGCAACTACCCACCCCAATAACTAGCACAGCTCAGGCGCATAAAACCCTCATTACAACGTACTTAGCTTAATTACCCTATGGAGCCAGTCATCTAGTGCTCTTTAATGGCCCTGTGAGCACTCCAGTCCGCTTCGCTTTTATTTTTAAGAGAACAAAAGCGTCATACAGTGTTTGCAAAGGCAGACAGTATGCCAGCAAATGTTAATAGTTCTGTGCATTTTTCATCAAAAATAATGTATGTACACTTATATGAAAATGAGAGGGCATTCCCAGGCCAGTTTAGCTATCAAAGTATAGTTTCTGGCAATGAAACTGGGCACCCACTGAAAAACAGTTTTGATACTCACAGCCATGGCTAAATATGATATTCAGGTCACAGATACTTGCACCTGCCCATTCAGAAAGACAGGATCCATCTGTAAAATTCAAGATCTAGGCTGGATTCAGACTGGATGCGTTTAAGTCTCACGGAAAGTGAAACAGGTTTGGGCTTTTTTGCCTCCAGCACTGAAGTCCCAGTGTTGCCCAGCTCCATCTGCAAATACTAATTTTCCTTTTTTCCCTCCCTCTTTTGCCAGAATTCTTTAATTGAAGAAGAGATTTAAGAACCATAAAAAGCACTGTAAACGAACGCCAGAGCCAGCTGACAGCAAAATGCAGTATGAAAGGCAAGACTTTCTCCTCTAACCAAGTTACTCTAATGCTGCTCTGAGCAGACAAAACACAATCTGAAACGTGAACGCTTCCCTTCCCAGCAACTTTCACCTGTTCGACCAGCTGGAAGGGCTGTGTGGACCCATTCATCACAGCTTCCATTCTCTCTCCATCTTGCAACTCCAGGCAAAAGCAGGCTTTTCCAGGAGGAGGGTGGGAAAGAAACCAAGACATACAAGTTTTGTAAGTAACAAGAAATCCAAACATTGTATTGAGTCCTTTACCAGTGACCCACACCTTTTGCACAGAAACTTCTCTTGCACATGGGGTTGAGAGCAGTAACTTTCTTTACTTGAAGCATGGGAAATAAGCCAACGCATTTGTGGGAAATCCTCTCCCGAGACAGCTAGAGATGAATTTTCAGTCTGGTTTTAAGGAAAATAGTTACCGCAAAGCAGCAGAACTTATTTTTTCCATTGTTCCAGCTTTATGGGAGAAAAGGGAGGGAGACAGTCAGCGTGGACACCACTCATCGAGGCTCATGTTTTCCAGGAATCCATGCCAGGTGCCAATCCCCCACTGACTTTCAGTGGAAGTGACCATTTCAGCTCTCCTTCACAAAAAAATAAAGCCCCCACGCACAACAAGCCAATGCACCTAACCCAGAATACCACCACAAAAAGCCCGTATACCTCAGGGGTCTTTGAAAGTGCCAGCTCACGTAGGAGACACAGTAACTCTCTGCTCTAGGAAAGTTCAAAGAGGACACTCCATGACCTGGTAGGAAACAGGGGCTCCGAATAAGTTTTCAGGAAAAATAACTCTGATATACTGAGCCAGCTTCTCACACGTGCTACAACTACATCATATTTGGTCCCTATAGAAACCTACAGCCATGAATTGTGAAATTCTATACACATGCACACAGAGCATCTTACATCTGCATCAGTCCTCTGTTCTGTTACATAAGATGTGAGCTCTCAAGAGTACATGGAAATGTTTAAGAGGGTACATCTCCACTGCCTGGGAAAGGAAGAGAGAAGAGATGGATGAGACACACCTGACTTTCTACAACAGAACATGAACAGAGTTCTGGGGAAAAGAGAAAGAAGAAATCAAAGCATCTTTGCGTATTCCAGACTAAGAATAAAGCAAAGTACATCTGCTTGCACTTTTGCAGACAAGACTGATCAGCTTATGGGGAGGTAGGAGGAAGAAAGTGTGAAGCTTTTCAAAATTAATTTGGGTCTAATGGCTCTCTGACAACTCTCAGGTACAACTGGAGAACGAGTACCTTCTTTTGACACCCGGTCTGGAAGATATAACCTCGACGTGGGGTCTTTCTGAGCCAGTCCCAGGCTACCAGAGCCAAGAGACAGCTCAGAGCCAACAGACTGTACATTGTTACAGTTTAATTCTGCACTTTATTAGATTTATGGTTTTCTTTTGCAACTATAGTTCAGGCTCTTGAGATTTCTGTCTTCCCCCAAGGTAGCAAATTCATAGAGACCAATGTATTTTGTAATCCAAACCATACTGGTTTTCTTCCATCAAGCTGCAGGGCTCAGATGGTTCACCAAATGCCTAAGAAAATGGAGAAGTCTCTTTTGGCATTTCTGGCAAGAGGCAGGTAAGTGTGGAAGCAACACGTAAGTTCAGAAAAATCCAGTACACTCAGGTCTCCCTGGAGTCAGGCAAACCCCGACAGTCTCCCGGGAAGCAGTCTCAGCACACAGACACAGTTCACAGAGCTCATGCAAACATTCAAAGACAGCACAGAGCAGAGCTCACGGCTTCTGCAGGGCTTCTCAAATGCCTTGCGTACAGCCTCCTTCATGCAACTGTTTAAGACCTGATGTAAAGCTTGGTATCTTTAGAGGATCTTCCCATCCCAGCAGACACCCAATATATCACATGAAGGCACTGTCCTGGACAGTGACAGAAGAGGGAAGAAAAGCAGAAAAAGCCCTTTGCAGTATTCACATTAAACAGACAAAAGAAAATTGTTTTCAGCCTCTCCATCCCTGCCATTGTCCCTCTGTACATTAGAAAGGCTCCAATGCCGTGACACTGGGGAAAGCACTCGGTGCTGACTGCGTACTACCAGATCTAACAGCCCTCAGGCTGGCATACAGTTACCTCCTCTTGATAAAGTTGGGTCATCAGTACTGCCGTGAATTAACAGCAGTGATGCGCTTAGAGGCCAGAGGTTGCGTGATGCAGGTTAGGAAGACAGAAGAGTGAGGGTGCGGCAAAGGTCCATCACCCTCCTGTGGCCCAGACCTGATTAATCCCAGGGAAGGTAATGAAATCCAGTCTCCGTGGCCATCTACCACCAGATCCTTTGGCTGCAGGCACCCTCAAAGTTTACGTCAGTGCCTGCTGTGGTTAGGATTTTAGTGATGTGGACACTTGGCTCTGAAATAGAATTAAACCACTTTGAGAGAAAAAAAGAATACTTGCTCTTGGAGTTCTTCCCCGCCGAAGGCTGAATCTCACGATTGCCTGTGCTGCGGCTGGGCCCCACCGCCAGCACAGATGCTGCTGCTCTGAGAGGGGCACATAGGCAAGTTAACGGGATTTTGGGATGCATGCTTTGCTCACCACTTCAGATTATCATTGGAAAGGAGAGGAGCAGGAGGCAGCGAGGGGCTGGCCAGGCTTTCGGAGAGATTTGCAGGAGGAAGAGCAGGTACAGGCCATGCATAGACGCAGCGGTAGCTCTCGTGCAGGACAAAGAGCAAGATGATGATGCTAGGGATGACATCAAAGATGATGCTACAACCCCTGTCGCAGCTACCCACCTAACACACGCTGGGTAAACAACCCCGTTGTGCTCTCTCCTCACCTTCCAGGTAGGAACAGCTCAGTGCTGTGATTGTTCTGGCAGCTCCACGACTCCTGAAAGCCCCCGCACCATCCCGAGAGGTAGAAGAGCAGCAGCACAGCTCGCAGCGCAGTGGTTGCACAGTACCAACTCATCATCCCGAGACTTCAACCATATGAAGTTTAACAAGGGCAAGTGCTGGGTTTTGCACCTGGGACATGGCAACCCCAGATGTACGCACAGACTGGGGAACAAGAGGCTGGAGAGCAGCCCCGCAGAGAGGGATCTAGGGGTTCTGGTCAACGGCAAGCTAAACGCGAGCCAACAGCGTGCCCTGGCAGCCAAGAGGGCCAACCGTGTCCTGGGGCGCATCAAGCGCTGCATCGCTAGCCGGCCGAGGGAGGTGATTGTCCCGCTCTACTCTGCACTGGTATGGCCTCGCCTTGAGTACTGTGTGCGGTTTTGGGCGCCGCAGTATAAAAAGGACACGAAGCTACTAGAGAGCGTCCAGAGGAGAGCCACGAAGATGGTGAAGGGTTTAGAGGGGAAGCCGTATGAGGAGCGGCTGAAGTCACTTGGTCTGTTCAGCCTGGAGAAGAGGAGACTGAGGGGAGACCTCATCGGGGTCTACAGCTTCCTCGCAAGGGGAAGAGGAGGGGCAGGTGCCGATCTCTTCTCCCTGGCAACCAGCGATAGGACCTGAGGGAATGGCAGGAAGGTATGCCAGGGGAGGTTTAGGTTGGAGATTAGGAAAAGGTTCTTCACCCAGAGGGTAGTGGAGCACTGGAACAGGCTCCCCAGGGAGGTAGTCGTGGCGCCGAGCCTGACAATATTCAAGAAGCGTTTGGACAACGCTCTCAAACACATGGTGTGAATTTTGGGGTTGTCCTATACAGGGTCAGGAGTTGGACTCGATGATCCTTGTGGGTCCCTTCCAACTCAGGATATTCTATGATTCTATGACTTCTCCCCTTCTCCATACACACATTTTTCCAGGACTAAAACTCATTCTAGAACTTCTCAGGCAAAGGTCAAACTCAGTTTGGTGCAGATTCTGCCTGCGCTCGGCCGGCTTTGCTGCACATCTATCAGTGACAGATGACTACAGCTGAACAAGGCACAAAGAAGCTCCAGCAAACAAGCGCTGCATTCAGCTGAAAGGCTGCATCGGACCCCAGTGCTGACTATCCGTGCTGACTAACTCTTTCATACCGTAACACATGCGCCGACTGCGTTTGCTGAGATGCCTCTGTGTAAAAGCCTCCGAGGGGAAGACAGGCCTCTAATCTTTTCCCTCTTCCTTTTTCTTTTCTTTTTCTTTTCTTTTTCTTTTCTTTTTCTTTTCTTTTTCTTTTCTTTTTCTTTTCTTTTTCTTTTCTTTTTCTTTTCTTTTTCTTTTTTAAGCGATAAAAATCAACTGAAAATAACTCCACACCACACTGCAATTATAAATCCAGCATGAAGCGCCTTGAGAGATTCACAACTGGTAGCCAAATAGTCAATTCACTGTAGTCCTTCAAGTTCATTTCTCAATCACAGCTAGGTGCTAGGAGAAACAAGGGGGAAATATAGAAAAGGGTCTGGGGAATAACTTTAAAATAAACAGCCAAACCTATAAACCCTATCCTAAGAATTTCCTTTGTCAATTTGCACTTCCCTCTAGCAAACAGATATAAAGAGACTTCAGTACCTTTGATTTGGATACTAAATTAAGAAATTAGTCTTTCCAATATTAAAACTCACTCAAACACAGAAAAGCGCAATTCAAATGCTTATCTCTACATCTAGGGCCAAGTCCTCAGCCGAGGAAGAGCAGTGCTACCCCACTCCCTACAATGCTATATTACACCAGAGGATCTGGAACTCAGCCCACCATCTCACACAGTGACTGGCCCCTCAAACCAGACCTTGCACAAGCACAAAAAACCGAGCTAAACCTATGGTTTTTACAATTCCGTTCAAGGAGAGAATTTACAGAGTGGGAGAGATGATATATACACTGTCAGTCACTGAAAGAAGAGAAAGCTCAGCTGAAGAAATCCACGAGCAAAGCAGAGCCCCGATGTGTAATAACAGAGCAGAGCCAGGGTCGCTCAGCAGCAAGCAGTGTCTTTGCACGGAAGTCCAGTGCAGAGGTTGTGCCCGAACCACCCTCTCAATGGAGGGTCTTCATGGGACAAGGACACACGCCCCAGCGCAACAGAAACTTCACAGAGATGTGGTTTTTTGTTTGTTTAAATAACTAACACATCTGCATTACTCTGACAAAAGATAGCATTGCCTGGTGACCCTCATTTTTGCAGTATCTTTATCACAGACTAATTTGTTATAGCATGCTAAAGCAAATTTTGTCCAATATTATCCCCTATACTAAACATGTTGTCTGACAGGTACAAGGCTTTCCGGCTTCTGCCAAACGCTGTATATTTTTGGGACTGAAACACATAGCAAAGTAACCAGGCATGGGGGCAGCGGCCTGAATTATTATGCGACAAGAGGTTGACAGATCTCAGAAAGCAACCAGTGACATTCTCAAATGAAAGTGTAATATACTGAATGTACAGGTGATTGATAGGATATAGACCATCCTGATGCTTTTCCCCAGAGCCAAGAGGAAAGCCTTTTTTAACAAAGTGAAATGAAAAACATTACATACAAAACTTGCACCTTGAGTATCTGCTCAATTGTATCTAATAAAAAACCAACCCAGCAAAGAAGCCAGAAAAATGAGTCCTAAGCAAAACACATCTCAAACGCTTTTGAAGTGTTAATTATACTGCATAATGGCAGTCTGTATAGCTTATGCGTACACCAGATATAGATCAACGGACAGTAAAGCGTGCGTATGTATGTCTAGGTAACTCGTTATTCAAATCCCAGTGCTTCAAATGGTTCTGTTCAAACAAAGGCACTAATTTGAGGTAATCAGCACAGGATAAATCACCTGAGGTGCCTGGTTCTTACTCTTGCATTATCACAGGCCAGAAGCAATGGCTACAGGACAGCATTTAAAAAGGTCACAGGTGAGGTTCCCAGATGCTCTTCAGATGTTAGCATCTGTACAGGTATGCACACGCAAACAAGCAAGACAGGACGCAGCACCTCTCTCAGCCCTAAACACCAGAGGATCTGTCTCCCACCCACTCCACAACCTGCCCGGTTTGCATGTTCGTTGGGAGACGGAGGCCATTTACTCACCCCATTACACTTGTTTTGATCCATGCTCACGATCAATCTATGTACAGATGGGGAATTTCACGTCCTACTGAACACTGGCACCGCTAGGCCTTTGCCTTTAAGCCAGGTAATCACCTGGGTCAGCTCATGCCCCTGCCAAATCAAGTCCTTACCTTCTTTTGAACCAGTGGTGACGGCAGCTGCAGCGGTCCCTGACGCCCGTCCCACCGGGCTGGAGTGCTTCCCAGCCCTGCCGGGGATTTTAAGTCCACTTGGCTTCAGCATGTTTGCTGTCTCCTGTATCTCAGGCTCGTATTGCCTCAAAGAGCTGTCCTGGTATCACCGTTCAGGCTTCTCGATGATGGACCTCCTCTTCCATTGTCACAGACCTGGGAGAGAAGAGCACAAAGAAATCAGATAGAGAATGGGTGGGAGGGCACCGAACAGGCTCCCAGAAAGCAGCGCCCAGCTCCCTCCTCAGATCCCTAGGAGAGCCAGGATCTTTCATTTCTTCTCCTGTAAAACAAGGATGATCATTTCCTTCACCTCCCATATTAGTGTTATATTCTTTTCCTCAATCTCGCAGTCTCACTTTAACCCTGGAGTCCTGGACCAGAGCTGAAACGTCCTAGAACCGCCAAACAAGAGTTTAAATTCAGTTTGGGATTTGAGTGACTGAAATTGTTGGCTGGTTTTAAGTTCATGCATCAGCCAAGACCCAGTTCTGCTGTCAGAGCCCTTACCAAAGGCAGACTAACGACCCTCAGCACTAGACCTTTGGTGCATGGCACCCGTTTTCACGTGACGTCAGGGCAGCCTCTCCGAATTGACAGGAGGAGGAAGGAAGAGGCCAGTGTCCGAGATGGGGCTTTCAGCTCCTTTCCTTAAGAACAAATCCAAAACCTTGTTACAGAAAAAGGGCATCTGACCCCATGGATTTGCAGCAAGACTGAAAAAAAAAAACCTACTTTCTGAAACATAAGCATGAGTCTACCAACTACTCATCAGTGAAGTCACATAACCCTTCCCTGTGCCGTTCCCTTCCCGGTAGGCAAATGGAATAAAACCTCCAAATTCCTTGCAGGGATGTCGCATTAACAAGCGCACAACTCCTCAAGCAAAAAGTTTAATGACAAGAAAAGAAAAATAAAGGAAATGACTAAGTTGCTTAAGAAAAAAAATACAAAAACATTCCCAATGGATAAAGGAAACCATCAAAAAATTGAGACTATCAGCCAAAAGGAAGCTAAGGCTGGCTGAATGAGCAGGCTGGGACGTGGAGGGAAGAAGGTGGCAGCAGAGCGAGCCAGGGACAACGCTGACATAACGGCAAAGGGAATTGCAAGGAGAGCAAACCAAGGACCAGCCAGGAGCCGGGGGACACCCAGACCTGCTTCCTGGGCCAAGGAAGGAGGCAGCCTGCCGCAGGCAGCACTCCGGAGAATTAACATAGCAAAGATTTACAGATGCTGCGAGGGGGGGAATTGCAATAGCGGGGACGGGAAGTGATTAAGGCATGAGTAAGGATTTCAACACAGGCTGGGTCAGAGTGAGAGGAGGGCTGGCAGGGCTCCAGGGAAAGCTGCAAGCAGACACAGAGGAGGAAAAACCGCAAGGGGAATTCTAAAACTGTATTCCTGAGGGCTCGCAAATATCTGAGACACCAAAGAGTGTTTCAGCAGTAAGAGTCAGTTGTCCCACCCTGGCTTAGAGAGACAAAGAAAGGAGGGATCAGTGGAGACAGCCTGGGGAGGGAACCTGAGTGAAAACCCAAGGGATCAAGCCCCGTCTCTTCCCCGTGTCAGAGGGGTGAGACAACTCAGAAAGAGTGTTCAACACCTGGCGTGGCTTCAGACACCTGCAGACATCACCAAGTGGGGCGTACTTAGCTCACACCCAAGTCAGGGCTGTTTATGAGAAGCGGGATGCTCAGATCACATCACCAGCAGCAGGAACAATGGACAAGAGCAAACAGTTCTTGTTAAGGAAGAGAGAAAACAGCCTTCCTGCAACAGAGCCAGCGAGGACCAGATGCTGTCACAGGGCTGGACAGGAGGCTGCAGTTTCCAGCTCTATTTAGCATAAAATAGGGAGACAAGTAACAGACTCTGGAGCTGAGAAACATTGATCGGTCTGGTTCCTCCTATCTGTCAAGCCATCAGACATCTCCCTCCCACCCACTCCATCTCATATGACGCATTTTGCCCAGGGCTAACTTTGGTCTTACAGAGCAACTTGATTTCTAGCACTTCTGCTGGCAGGCGATGTGCTCTACGAAGAGATCTCGCCCCATCTCCATCACCTTCAGCCTGAAGGTTTGCTCTCTTCTCAAGATGCCCTTACTCCTAGATTTCCACATCTCATCGCCCCGTTCTACCTTTCGGTTACAAGGTTTGATGCTGTACTTGCAATTAAGCAAGCTGGGGATGCTGGTTCTGCCAGATAAAACATGATGGCTGGTTGAGTCCACAACCGGGAATGTGGATGGGGGAAGGATAAAAGGTCACAGGGGAAGGATAAAACAGTAGTAGAGAAGAATTTAAGCAGGAAAGGGTGCCAGAAGAATAAAAATGTTTTACAGGTTTTCAGGCCTCTGTTAAAGGGAGCCTCTGGATCCCTAACTTTGCAGCCAGAACCACATAAACTCTAGGGAGACAGTGAATTTAGTCTGTTCCTCTATTTTGCTGCTCATCTATGAAGAGACAGGGAATTTCAGTTCATTCTCCCTCCACTACTCATTATCCCTGAAGATCAGCTGGCCACACAAGTCACAGGATATTGTGATATTCTGCTCCTTCTCAGGATGACTGGATTTTATTTTTATGCAGGGGCAGAGAAATAAGAGGAAGCGCGTTCCCACTGCACAAAGATTTCTGCCAGAAACCTTTACGCGAACACGTTTGCTTTCAACATACTAATGCTGAAAAACAAATGAACTCCACAGGCTGCTAATTAAGCTACCCTCCAAACACATAGCTGCTTTTTTATCCTGAAACACAATCACCACGACTAGCTGATGGCCACACTCACCGGGGTCTCCATGCCACACACCAGATTCAAAAACTTCAGAAGTGCCACCCTGCATCACAGCCAGACAGCCCCTGCCCAGCCACGCTCGCTGCGTGTCGGTTCACAGGGGAGTCTGACAGGGGCTGACTCGTGTTTCTGAAGTGTCATTCTCTTCTCCACGAGCTGCAGACCGACCAAAGCCAGGAAACAGGGATGGCTGCCTTAGCGTATACCGGCACGCTCACCACACAGGGAAATGAGAATGAACTTGAGTAAATTTTACTACAAATGCAGCTTGTTAGAAATACATAGGTAAAAAGAAACGTCTGGGACATTTTTAAAGAAGTCTACGCCTGCTGCTAGGGACAGATACTCCCTCTCTGTCACTAGTTTCTCCCCCACTTCAACATAAAAATACACAATGAGATTTTTAGGAAGCTCTGAGCACCGAGCACGGAGCTCTTCCAAATTACCCCATTAGGTCATCTTCACCACCCAGAGCAACGCTGCCCTGAGCCATCCAAGTCCCACGTTAGCTCCCAACCGAGCGATGCAGCTTTTGTGCTGCAGAAATGTCCTCGGCCTGGGACATAGGCCAGTATCTCCACAGGGCACTGCCCTGCTCCATTCGAGATAACAACTTGCCCTGAGCTCCTATGTTGTACCCTCAGCATCCCAACAGGCTCTACTAACAGAGCCCTTCTGAAAAATCTGTTTCCAGCAGTAGATGCTGAACACAGGCAAATATGATGCTGCATGTGGTGTAAGAAACGCACGAGCCATTTTCTCTTTCCTGCTCCCTATATCACCTGCACAAGCTGTAAGCTTTGCCTTCCCGTGTAACTTCATGGAAATGTGACTTTCTCCAGACACACTGTAAAAAAAAAAACCATCCGCCCCTGTGGATGCTCCGGGGCCACCAGCTCCGCTTATTTTGTTTTTCTTCCTTTTCCAAGATGACACAGATTACAAGGATTTTCTAGATCTCCGCTAGATTCTTCCTGCAATCTTTTCATACTGGGATGAATGGTTCTGTCTGTTCCCACAAGCAAGAAAAGCATCCCAGGAATGCACAATATGAAAGACTGCTTCAAATGACCAAAACATTCTGTTCTCCATCTTTCCATCAGAAAAGGGGACAGCTGGATCTGAGTCACCTAGGCTCAGATTCAAAAAGGGGAACAGATCTCATCTAAGTACAGACGTACACCCAAAAAATACCTTTCACCAGGAGCAACGTATCTGGATACGCAACTACCTACAACGCTGGCCAGGCACCAGAACAGCGCGCATTAAAAACAGAAAAACAACTGGAGGTGTTCAGACTTCAATTATTTCTCAAACGTGGTAGAGGAATAACACAAAACAAGGGTTGGAAGCAAAAGCCTTTGTCAGTTTTGGCAATATAGCTTACTCACAAGTTTCTCTGCTTTATCCATCCCTCCTACCCTCAACAAGGCACAGGAGTACTTGCTTGCCACGTGGAATACCACCCCATTCAGGACGGAGATAAGCGACAAAGCAGACTCCCACGTTCAGCACACTCCCCAGAAGAAAGCCCTCCTGGGTATATGCCAATCTAAGGATCTGTTCACCTCGACGTATTGAGAGAAACAACTGCAAGACACAGGAACAGGTTTCCAGACACCAGATTGAGTTGGCCTGAATCCCATCCTGTGCCTGGTGCTTCCTTCTGGATGGATCTAGATGTAAGAAGTGTTTACCCAACACGAAACCCTAGGCAAGGCACAGGGATTTCATTCTGAACGCGGACCCAAGTGGAACTTAGACCAGATGTATCTGAACACTGCTGTAACAGTTGGGTATATACAATATTTTGTGGGGAAATAACTCCTTATTTCTTAAAATTATATAGTCAAAAAAGCGAGTACCAAAATTTAGGTTTCTAATTTTCTAAATTTGGAAATCCACCTGTAAGAAATTAAATTTGAAGTTTGCAGTCAGTCATGTGCACACCTTTTCAGGACNAAAAAAAAAAAAAAAAGGTGAAGAACAGTATCTAGTTATCAAACTGAAGGAAATCAAGGTTATGTTGTACGGAAGGTTAATGATAAACAAAGACAGTGCAGAGAAGCAGTAAAACACTTTTTTTTTTTTTTTAAACAATCTTGACTCATGCAAATAATCAGCAACTTCAAAGACAACTATTTGCATAGGGAAAGGTTTGCACAATAAAGTCTTTCTGTTTTTACCTACTCCCACCTAAGATAATCTTTTGCGAAGCAATTGTTTGTGCCATTATGTAAAACACTACGCCAGCTTTCCTCCTGTTCATACTAAGGACAAGGAACACCAGGGCTTGGGATGCAGCCCTATGGCAGCACGTCTGCAAGCAGAGTTTCGGCCATTTTCAGGGCTATCATAAGATGTGGTGGTGTGGCTGAATCTGCACAAAGACTCTTGCGTTAATAATAAAGACACAGCTTGGAAAGACCAGGAATTCTGTCTGCAGCTGCTCTGACAATGTAATAACAGCAACTCCATATGGAGTAATGGAAAGTGCATTTTACACCTGCAAGGTAAATCCCCATCCTCTCCAGGAAAGAGAAACAATCCTGCACGCTGCCACACAATGTGTAGCTGGGGAAGGTCCAACAGCACTTTGGTTTCGACACATCCTTTGCATGCATGTTCAGGAGAATTAAACATAAAAGCAGAAACTTAATTTTCTACCCGTGTTCTGGCTTTGTATTTCAGAAAGAGTGGAGAGCCTTGAAGGGGTTTCTGGGTTTGGTCCCCTAGCCTCTGTCATTCAAGAACCTCTGGGACTCCCGAAAAGAGTGAACCTACCTTACCACAGCCCAAGAACCACCCCTGCTCCCCACAAGACCCATGACTGCCTGTTCCAGCAATTCACCCTCGCGCATGTCGCACTCCCCATGCAGAATCTCCCACTGAAAACAGCATTACTGCCTGCAGAAACCTTCAGCATCAGGCACTGTAAATGTTGAAAACAATACCTGATGCCCAACAACTCCCTGAAAACAAATTGCTAGAGAAGAATTTGGTCCACTGATCGCTGGAGGAGCTCTTCACTCACTTCAACAATAAGCATACAGAATAAAGGCAAAAAGCTTTCAGTGCCAACTCTGGTATTCATCTATTAGGCCTTACACAAAACCTTTATTGGCCTAAAGATATTGATTTTTTTTTTTTTTTAAGTTATGTAAAGTTATTTCTTGTTTCTGAGCATTTGGTTGCATCAGTTCATATTTCCAAGCTTTTCTGCACCTTCCCCAGCCCCAGGAAAACGAGATTTTTCAGGCAATAAAGCTCCGTCTCCTCGAGCCGTCACTCCAGGATACATTACTGCCCCACGGACCAGATGCCACGGGCAAGGACAGGTAAAGATTTGGTGCCCCAGGCTCACGACCCCACAACACTGGCCACGCTGCAAAGATGGGCTAGGGATTTTCAGAACAGAATTTTGCCTTGAAATCAAAATCCGAAGGGCAGACTCAGACCGCTCAGTCTGCTGCGAAAGGGACAGGAAATGAATCCGATCAACGCCGAGGCAGGATCTGATAAAGCCAAACTGCAGTTTTGCTAATAGGGACAGAGATTATGCCGAGAAGAGGCGGCAATTTTATCTTTTAATTCCTTAAGATGTTCCATCCGATCCAAGGTAATCATACCATCGCCTTCTCACCTCTCCGATTAGTTACTCCTTCCCACAAGCAATCAGAAACCCATTTCTGAAGCACACGGCAGATTAGGATTAAATCCTTTCACTTAATTGAAGCATAGAGGAAATAAGAGATGCTCATTCTTAATTAAGGCCAGACTCCTCTCCCAAGAAAACCTTTCCTTCTCCCACAGAGGGAATGGAGGCAGAGTACTACAGGAATGAAAGAAAGGAGCGTATTGCCTTCGGTTACACACCGGGAAAGCCGGGGGATCCCCGTACCCTCTGTCAGCCATCAGGCTTCTCCTCCCTGGCAGCTGAAGAATTGACATAGGTTCTTCAGCCATAAAGCTCTGTTGTTACTATGTAGTCTCCCTTACATGCCTGAAAGGTTGTTCACCTCTAAAAAAGCCTGTGGTTAGTCTTCTTTCTCACTCAAGTTTTGTAATAATTAGCACAGAATGCAAAGGGAAAGCCTAAAGGCCTTGTATTTAAAAACCTAAATATTTTTAAGCTAGTTCTAACCACTATGATAGACTAATCACCCTGTGATTTAGTTATAAAACAATGGTTATTAAAGGAAGAATGTGCAAAAACATCCCATTGCACTCTAACTAAAAACCACAAAGCAAAACCTGAGGCAAAGTGGGGGGAAAAAAAACCAAAGGACGTTCAAGGAAGTCAGCATGCACAAACTGGGGAGTAATTACGGGCTTGCTGATGAGCTCACGCTCCCCATGCTGGCAAAACGCCTACGGAAGACTGACACAGTAGGTAGCAACAATTCTGCACTAATTGCAGAGCAAAACTATCTCTAATTTGTGGGGAAAAATCCCGGGGATGGTCTTGGATCTACATGAGTTTCTGCTCCCTGGAGTTAAGCCCTGGGGGCAGGGGACAGTGTCCCTATGGAAATATATAGGGGCATGACACCAGAATTGCACGGCTCACATGGGAAGGGAACGGAATATACACAGAGATTCCAGAACTGCTGTCCTCCAGGTCAATTCAGACTTGGTCCAAGGGCTACTCAATTCCATGAAAGGTTTCTCTACAATTCAAGGGGCTTTGACAAAATCCAAGTTTCCTGTTCACAGAAGGCGTTATTTGTCATAAGCAGTATCCAGAAAAGAAACATGAGGAGAGCAGGCAGAGTGCAGGAGAGACTGTGATACACGATAAACATAGTCCATTATAATGGCTTAGTATTTTACTATTGGAGAAACAATTTCTTTAATTAAATATGAGCTACACAATAACTCAGCCATGCTACGCACCCTGTGCAGAGCTGCAGAAGGATCTGAACTTTCAGAATTTCCTGGCTTTTGACTGCTTGATTTAGTGTAGCATTAAAGTTCACCCTGGCACTCAATCTGTTATTCACTGGAGCTCAGGTTAACATATAGATTTTGATTTGTGCACTTCTGTAATCTAACCTCTGCCCCGGACTTTGATTATGAAACAAAACCAGGACCCAGATCCCTCCCACCCTGACTTCCCCCCCGCCTTTTTATAACCTGCACCTGCAACGAAGACTTCTTTGCAGGCCAGCCTTGGTTTGTAGACTGTAACTGAAAGGCTGGAGCAACAAAGAGCCGAAAATAGGAAACAACTGGTCTTGCGAGTTTCTTCTCTTTCTCTTTGCACATTTAAGTTTTTTGAAACTAGGAATTTTGTTTTCATTTTCAATGTAGTGTTATGACAGCCTGTCTGATGGTAGTGCAGTTGTACCGGTTTAAACTTGCAGATGATTTGGTTAAAAGCAAAGAAAATAGGAGTGGAATGCAACATGCTTCTGGTGTAATAGAAAATACCTTGGGACATACTGGGCTTGCCACTGAAGCCCCCCACTGTGCTCCACTAATGCTGCCCAATACCTACACCGTGTCAATGCAATCCTACATTTAATGCAATTTGGTATGCAGTGGAGACCCGGTCATTATAGCAGGAACAAAAGCAAAGCCTTGCCCTGGGCCGTTGGTGCTGGGTGTAACGTCTAGTACAGAAACCCCCTCGGAAGAATGTCGCATTAAGGGAAAAATCGACCCTGCCTCTCTACAAGCTGCTGAAACTTTGGGCAGGGATGCAGGATAGGAAGGGCCTACCCTTTCGTTTAGTTATAAAACCACCTTACAAGATTTTTCATTCCTGCAGTTCCGCAGCGTTAGTTTCAGCCTCTGCTGGCTGGGAACCCCCCCACCAGTTGCCAGCCCAGATTTATTCAAGCCAACCTTCTGCCCACGTACCTACTCTGCTCTTTGCACAACTCTGGCACTCTCCCGTCGTGTCCAGCCCCCATCAGACAGCTTTGCCCTTTCTCTGCCTTCACTATGTCATTTTGAACACGCAACGCTCTCCTTTGAGAGGTCCTGAGATACGAGACCCGCCATTTCCTGGTTCATCTTAGGAGACCTTCTCTAAACCTCCATCCCTCGACTTCAGTCTGTTCTAGACACGGGCAACCCAAAACGCATGTTGCATCCCAGGCGACGTCTCACCTGGCCTTGGACAAACTCTGTGCCAAACACTAGGAACTAACATCATCTCATTCCTTCAAACAAAGCAACTGTTCCCAAAAGCTGAAAGAATAACTAACCCACCTTCACACTCTGTTAAGGGTAAGCTGAGACACAGCCGGAGGTAAGCTGAAAAGGCAATACAGACCATCATCTCGCAGCTGAAATGCAGCACTGACAGTCAGGACTCCTGCTTTCTTATTCCACAGCAGTCAGGAATCTCCTTGCCACATAAAGAGGGACGATAACGGTACCAAGCTGGCGAACAGAAGGGTGGTAGACCAGGAGGATTACGCCACTGGTACCTATTGAAAGACCCGAGATCACCAAACCAAAGATGCTAGGGAGGAGCAAACCCACTCTCTCTCCAGAGCCCCAAGGCACTGTGGAAGCCCCATCCCCTCTATCCACCCTCAGCATCCTGCTTCCCATCGCTGCGCTGGCAGCAGCGGAGCGATGCTGGACGCAGTCGTTCCCTGGAGCACCCTCCTCCTCCTCCCTGCCGACTCACCAGCCTGCACTCAGCCTCCCACTTAAGAAGCTGTCCTCTGGGCTACGTGCACTAATTGTTGCTTTCTCCTGAGCCTCTCTACAAGTACTGCGATTTCCCCAGACCTCGGCTGGCACCGACGTATCTACGCAGCTCCCACCATAAGCAGTAGTGGAGACAGGGAGGCCGGTAATCTAGAAAGTTTGCTTTTGGCCAGTGCACGTTAATCATGGAGTTTCCTACTTTACCACCTGCAACCCCAGTACAAAGGTGCTTGGAAAAGCCAGGAGTTTAGACAGCTCACAAACATTCTAGTACAAGAAGGAACATGTCTCTTATTTGGATTACATCCCTATCAATGACAATAATAATTTTGGCAAGTTATATCAAATCGGATCTCATCTGTCAACATTGTTATGTTATCCCCTCCTGCCTTGCCGTTCCTTTCACCCACAGCTCACAATCTGCCTTGCAGAGGCTGTCATTTACTTTGGATTGCACCACGTGTAGAGAAAGAGAGATCCTAGCTGAAAGCCTCTAGGCACTAAGCCACACCGGCACCATGGGATGGCGACCCAGTACGTTATACCAGGGGAGGTTAGAGATGACAGTTTCTAGGGGGTGAGAAAAGAAAACACCATCCTACACAGTCAGATTGCAAAGCAGGTGTGGAGACTGAACATGCTGAGCGTGCTGCCCATGCTCCAGCAGGACTTGCTGGGCTGGCGAGGACAAGAGAGGCTGTCACAGCACAGGCTGCGCACATCTGGGAGAGGCTGTCAATCCCAGCCTCCTCCAGCAGCAACAGAGACCTTGCGAGAGCTGTACTGCTCCACAGCCTGGTTTTAATCAGCGTTTCTACCTGTCCGCTACCATGCCATCGGGAAGCACACATACAGCAGTGCTTGAGGTACAGACGCTGGCAGCCAAAAGGAACAGGTCTGGCTAGTGCTAAAAATGGGATTTAACGTTTCATATCTCTGGAGGTAAGAGTGACGCTGACAGGGTGAACCCAGCCTGCATGCAGGTAGGCAGGACAGATGGATCGACCCACCATACTCCTGGAGTACCGCAGCACTACACGTTCTACCTGGAGCTTTACAGAGCCACCACGTGTCCCTAGCTGCTCCTTCACTTACAGAAACAGGTTGTTTCTATCCCGCAAGCGTCGTTAATCTCTCCTCTAATGCAGGCAAGACCACAATCATGATTTTGTACGGCGATCAAGATATAATCTCACCTAGCCAAGCAAGTATAGAACAGTTACAGGCAGCAGCCCGAGTACATCACAACGCAGAGCGCTGGCACGACATCGCTAACACAGACGGGTCCCGTTTCAATCAAAAAGGAAGAGCGAAAATGAATTGTCACTTCTTTTAACAAGGACAATCAATGTTTCCAGTACCCTAAGGCAGAGTATATCATAGCGGTCCATAAACTTGAACCATACGATCACCCAAAAGCACCCATTTGGCTTTGGCATTTCCATGTCAGCATGTCAGGTGCTCCCCCACCTTCCCACTGTCTAACCAATGTGCTTGGAGGGGATTCAGAGATAAAAAGGGAAAAAGTCCTTGCAGATGCTTTGGAGACATCAAGATTAAGCTCGCACGAAGCATTGCTGTTGCCAGTATCATTTACTACAACTATATATAAATATACTGACACATCTAAACATAAATTTTTCCTATGGAAGGATTTAGCAAGTCCAAAAAGCTACTTCATAGATCCCAGTAAAAGTCGACGTAAATGGACATGTAAGCGATGAACTGGGTAAGGCAAAACCTCAGCTTCCTCTGCCTCAGCTGCGTATTCCACACAAGCCTGCCTTTTTGTGCCGTATCGTCCATCATTAAATCGCCGTTAGGAATGGCTGGTGGATCGGTCATCAGCGAGAACCTCCCAAGCTGAACCAGCTGGGAAGCAGAAGTCCGGAGGAAAAAAAGCACTTATTCCAGGTTGCAGACTGACCTACTCCAGTTTGCATAGTAAGGATCTCAGTTATAAAAGAAATAGCTATACGCTAAATATAGTTAAGGAGCAGACTTTAATCACCAGGACAAGCTTCATGCAGAGGGCTGCCAGGAGCCACTGAGGTAGTATAGCACAGAATATGTGACAGCCAAATATGAGGCTAAAAAGCCCATTAAACACACCTCATGACATAAATGCCGCTCCACACCTTCCAGGAGAGGCCTCTTTTCCTAGGGAGGTTTGTCCCCCAGCCAGGACAGGCTCTGCACCCAGGGGATGCGCTTGCAGGTCATGAATGGGAGTATTTGCAAGGGATGGGAAAGTGCCGTTTGTTTCAACAGGCAGCTGCTTTTTGTGCCTGTCAGGATTACTGAAAAGTTTCCAGCACTAATTGGCGGACACAGAAGTTTTCAGAGCGTGATGCAACACATAAAGGGGGGAGGAATATGTCAAACGAAGAAAAAGAACAGACCAGCCAGAGAAAGCCTTTGTTAGCGACTGTGCCAGAAGTCGGTGCCTCGCTTTGGAAGCCTCGCTCTGCCCCTCCAGAGGATGTGCTGCAAAAGAAGTTCATGCTGCAAAAGAAACGGTGCTGGTTTTGTCAATGAAACATCTTTGTACTTGGCCTTTGTACAATAACAGGCAGATACACAAAGTGACAATGACAACAAACAAAACAAAGGGGAAGACACACACTACGCAGTTCTAACTACAATATCGGTTCAACCCGAGCTAGACTGTCCAGAGAGGCTGTAGAAACTCCTTCTTTAAAAAAAAAACAAACAAACAAACAAACAAAAAAACCCACAATCTTCAAAACTGTCTTGAATGACAGAGGTGAGGATGGATCTAACCTCAGACAGATGGATCAGATGATCTCTTGAAGTTTCTGCCACCCCAAATTTTTGTGAAGCCCCTCCAGTGTAACCAATATCCACGTATCTTTACTACACTATGCAAGTTATTCACTAAAATTAAATAGGATTAATTTTGACCAAGAGCTCTGGCACAAGCAATACCATTTTATTTGCATTATCTTTTTAAAGGAACCACATGGAGGAGCATAGGAGAGGGACTAAAAAAACACCAAAAAGTGATTTAAAAGTTCCAAGATCTGCATATCCAACACCCACAGAGCATTTAATTCACAGACCTCAAAGGAGGTCAGAACTGCAACACTCACTTTGTACCTGGGAGAAGCAGATACTGAGAAGGAAAAGATTTTTCCCAAGATTACTCAACGAACAGTGGCAGAGATGAGCCTGACTCTATTAAGCACCATCTGAATATCCAACCCACCAAAGGGCTTGGGAAGTCTTTCTGAAGTGTTTACTTTATAGACACAGAGTATAAATACTTTTCAAAAATAATCATGTGGCTTTCCCAGGCACAAATGGAGTTATCAAGGGAGTCAGCATCAGAGTTCAGAACATTAAGTCTCAAAATAAACCAAACAAACTTCAGATTCCCTTTGTGCTTCAGCACAGATGGGGATGCGCGGACTTGGTGGCTGGCGCAGAAGCCGCAGCAGGGCATTTTGCTAGTCTGTGCCACGTTTCTCTACAACTATCCAGGTGGGTCAACACTAGCATAACAAAAATAGATCACTGAAAGGCAAGTTATCACCTAATTTCAGTGCCAATTCAAGTCAGCATCATATTTTATGCCATCATACTGAAGTAAAAAAACTTAAGCTGTGACAACGAAATATGACCATGCTTGGTTTTATTTCTTCACACACCTTTCTTTGCTTATGCTGCATCTGAAACAACCACGGCTAGTTTACAGACACAGTTTCACTCATTTAGAAGGACAGAAACAAACACAGCGCTGCTGCACGGGAATGATTTCCAAAAAGTCTGATGAAGAAATATTGTGGGTTTGGGGTTTTTTTTAAATGAAGTTTCTTTGGGGTTTGTTTTTTTGGGGTTTTTTTTTTTTTTTTTCAGGAATAGCAGTAAGTATCAGTTTAAGGTGCCAGACTCAGAGTCACGCGCAATGAAGTCATTCTTCCACCGGTGGCTACAGCAAGAACTACTGCACAATCATACAAGAGCAAGAAATTAAATCCAACTACAAGGAAAGTGAATTTGCTTTCTCTTGTTTAGCATCGCAGTTCAACAAAGTACAAAAGACAAACACAGCACGCAGGGTCCTCTCAGCAGAGCGGGGGGAAACGCTCTGAGAGCACGGGGGTGCTGCAGAAAGAGACTTTGTACATTGATGCACTGCCAGACTTCTGTGCTTCTCTGTCAGTATCAGCCAGAGCCGAGAGCTTTCATGTGGGACGGAAAGGACGGCCGCATGGAGAAGGCAGGATTAGAGTAGGACTCAGGAAGACCAAGTCCAACTCCTTTCTCTAACCTGGGCTTCTGGAGTGACCTTGGACAGTTTGTTGTCTTTGTTCAGCAACTTACCCAATTTGGTTGTTTTAGAAAAGTGACCGGTAAAACAAAGCCCCGGTCTTGCTGGGGTCTGACATCACTAGTACTGTCAGCCAAGCTGCTCTCCCAGGCAAACAAGACCTGAAATTCTACTGTAAATATCACAAGAACAGCGATAAAAGAACAGCCGGAGATTGTTGGCTGTCTTTAACTCAGCAATGGAGCAGCAGAAAACGTGCTTTCTCCCCCTATGTCAGCAACTTCCTTGGTCATTCTTGTGCTCAGACCCCTTGGGAGATGGGGGGTGGGGGGGTGGACGGGTCACAAGGTATTTATAGAGAGATCTATTTTTTTCATGAATATCTTTTACAAATAAGTGCATACCAGCATCTAACGCAGGTCAGCGACAAGTCACGATCAGGTCTAGCTACCTGTACCTGGGCTTTCCCAGAGCTTTAAAAGTATATAAACCTTGCCATGCATTGTATAGACTCTGCAAAGCGGTACTGACACCACGTACCTGGGGCATGGAACTTGCTTTATATATCGTCTCTTGTCCTTACCAGAATTATGACACACACACACACCCCCAAATGTATTCATTTCCCTGAGTTTCACGGATAGAGGAGGCGTTTTGATAAATAAAACCAGCAACCACAATCAGGAGGTGGAATCTGTACTCTTACACAGCCGCACCCCTTGACACTGGAAAATCCCCCTTTGGGTTCCTCATCGTTTCTTCTGCCAGAAGAAAAGCACGAGTGGGGAGAAAGAGGAAACGCACCAGGAACTGCTACTTGCCGGAGTAGATGATGGCAGCCTCCAAGGCTAGAGGCGGCAGGAAGCCAAGCAGAAGAGGAACACATACCAACCCTTGGCCTCAGTAGATAATCCAGTCCATACTTATCCTAAGAGCATCTCCTGAAACACACAGGTTTTCCCTTAATTGAAGGCAGGCCCCGCACATGAGCGCTGCTGAGATGATAGACTGGTTCCAGCACAGCTTCTCTCTGACGTGCCTGTAATGGCTGGTGCTAACGTTTTAACTTGCGGCTTGTCTCAGAGCTGAGCCTTTGAAGTCCTACCCTCTCAGTGATTTCTGGCCGGCACAGTGACACCTTTTTGTGAGAACACCGCTGTTTGATGCAGACTCTCTCCTTCCCAGCCCTGGCAGGCAGGTAATTTCTTAAAATGCCAAACCCCAGACCCAAGAGTTTAGGAATGGGCAGCTGCACCACGTTTAAAGCGTCACCTCCCCAGCGGGGAGGGCAGGGCTGACCCGCACTGATTAAAGGGGCTCTCTTGGAGCACTGCTGGGTAGAGGAACGCTGCCTAGCAGGCGGCAGGGCAGAGGCTAAGGCCAGCAAGCCTGGCCAGGCACCCCGAACAGATCTCTGTCCACACACAGAGCAATTCTTCTTAAATTGCAAGTCACTCTCAAGGAAACACTTCTAGCCAACAGTAACGGATGGGCTGGTGAAACTTGATGGCCATGCCAGCAGGATGAGTTTCAGAGACAAGGTTTGCAGGCCTACGAGACTGATGCTCAACAGAGCAGCAAATAACGGTCGGTGCTGACACAGTGCTTTGTCTCCCAGCACTTCCCAAACACGGCTGCAGCCTGCCTAGATACCCCGGCGATAACAACGCGTGCCCCTGCCTCCATCCCCGGATGCTTCCCCAAACAGACCGTTTGCTGTTTCGTCTCAGGAGATGCAGGGGGCAGAGACCTGCTCGATCTGCCCTGCCGTTCACAACCCGAGCGGGACGCGAACGCCAGCAGCCCAGCCCAGCCGGGCCTTCCGCAGAAGCGCATCTCCTTGCCACGGACAAAAAAAAACCCGAACAAACCATCAAATCCTGCAGTATGTAGTTAATGGCAATATCTGGCTCATTAAAGAACAAAAATCCAGAGAGGAGACTGAGCCCAGCCAGCAGTCCAGCTTCCCTGAGACAAAAGAAAAATCTCCTCCCGTGTCAAAACCAAAACTCGCCGGGCACCGAGCGGTCGGTGCCGACACCCACTCCTATCTCCATCTTCCCCGCACCAGCCCCTGCTCCTCCAGCCGCTCCTGCCGTGACCCAGCGGGTGCGTTACCCACCCGACCAGCACCCGGCTGCCGAGGTGCCGGTCCCGGCTGCAGCCCGGTGCGTGGGTGGGTGCGTGGGTGCGCGTGCAAGGCGGGCGTGCACCAGTCCCGGCTGCAGCCCGGTGCGTGAGTGTGGGTGCGTGCGGGTGCGTGTGC
>WAAD01013610.1:379722-400780 GCA_013389945.1 Fregata magnificens | reverse complement strand
GGGCCGGCCCGGGGCCGCCCCGCGCCGAGATCCTCCTGGTTGCCGGGCCCCGGCGCCGCCGGAAGGCGGGTGGGAGGGTGGAAAGGCGGCGCGGAGGCGCCTCCTGGCTACCTGCAGCCCTTAGCGCTCCTTCCCTGGGAAAAAGACGTAACGGTGCAGTTCACCTTTTGCTCGGCAGAGATGGGGCCTCGCGGCTGTGAGCCTGCTCTCCGGAAAGGAGGCGCTCTCTAAGCACACCTGAATTTACGCGGTGCCAAATTTGACTGGTTCGAGAAGGGCAGGAGGGGTTGGAGGTGCATCCTGGAAAAAAGGAGAGAGCCCTAATTACCAGGGATTTTCTGGGGAACGCAGCAAAGAGAAAGCACCTGCAGCCTTGGAAACGCGTTCATTCAAAGCCGGGAGGGGTAGGCTGAGCTGATAATCATCACTGGTCCCTCACCACCGCTCTGCTGATAATCCCAGAGCCGTGCCTGGGCTGACGTTAGACGGGGACGTAACGGTGCGGGGTCATAGCTAGCGCCTACCCCCTGAGGTTGCATCTTTAATTCAGACAGGGGTGGAACTGCTTTGTACAAGGGCCGCAGCTCTATCCGATGTACTTTACTAGCTCTGCAGACACCCCAGGTCACCCAAGGGGCAGTGATTTTGCACATCGGACGCCCTGGCGGAAGGCCCCGGGCCGTGCAATAGCAGAGGAGGGTCCCAACTGGCAACAGTCCTGAACATTTGGTGCTGTGACTCTGCGTGGGCCCAGGAAAGCACAGCAGAGACGCAAACAGCAAAGCAGAGAAGAACGAAGCTGAGGTCAACTGAGCATCATCCAGAATATGAGATTTGACAGCCCTGGCCTCAGCAAGACAACCCGGCCCCACGAGGCAGCCACAAGCATCCTCATTTTCCATCTTGCAGAAGGGAAGCTAAAGCGGAGAGAAGTGAAATGGCTGGTCCAAGTCAAAAATAGAACCCGAAGCACCTGACTGACGCCTCTGCTTCAACTGTTAGTTCACTGTCTTTCCCTGACACTTTCCCTACATCCAAGCTCAAGACATTGCTTTGCAGTTCTGGATACAAGATTTTTTTGTCTCCTCTCCAATCTGTAGTTGCCTAGGGAGACAGTATGTCACCAGGAGAAGAGCTAGACGAGAAGGTGCCTATTGAATCAGGCTCTGGACTCCAGCGGGAGGTCTTGCTTCTTCGTCCAGCTTCACCCCTGGTTTGCCAGCTCTGCCAGTTCATATCCTTAGGTCCGAGTTTCTTTCCTCATCAAAATGGTGACGGACCATTGCAAGCTGGCACGTCTATCATTGCTTCTCCATTTCAGCAGCAGAAGCCTTGAATTTTACAAGCACTTTTGTTTTCTTCTTCAGAACTCAGGTACCCCAAGGGCTCTGTGTGCAAATAGTGGTATATTGTAATGACTATTATATTTTCTACAGTAGCGACTTGAGGCGTCCTGCGATCCGAGGCCATTGTGCCAGGCACCGCGCGCTCCCTGAAGAAGAGGCAGACCTGCACACCCCGGAGTCAGGTTTCCCCCGCGCTCGTGCGTTCCGCAACGCTAATGCAAAACCGAGAGGAGAATTGAGCCCACTGGCTTCAATAAGATGAAGCTGGAAAAATTTCACAGCTCTTAAATCATTTCCTTGAATCATTTTGACAAATCTGCCTCTCTGACTGAACTTTCTCAGGGGAATTTCCAGGGAGGGAAGGTAAGATCATCTGGGGCCAGAGCACTTGTGGTGATGTGGCTGAAGTACCTGTAGGCTTGAATTTGTGTCTTTGCCATCAAGTGCTCTCCCACAAAGCTATCCCTCAGCTTCTGTTGTACCTGCTTTTCACAAACAAAGCTTTAGGATGAAAATAAATGTTGAAATCCCATCATTCTGCAGAACGGCACTACTATTTGCCAATACCCATTTATTTATTCACAGGGGCTGCGTGCAGGCAAACAACCCCGCACTGATGATCCCAGACACAGAGAACCACAGGACATGCTTATGTTTCAGCCTACCAACATACGAGGGCTTGTTAATTTTACACAGGTGAGCAGGGCCATGACTTTCAATTAAACCATTACGTGTAGAAAGCTGGTATGCAATCTCTGACATTTCTGGGCTATCACATTTGCCTGATAAACCTCTCGCTGTATGCTACCCTCCTATTTTACGGATATGATATATATTTTGTTTTGAAAAGTGGCTTCTCACAGATAGTCAAAACTGTCTTCACTTGACTGATCCATTATTCTGATTCGGTAAGTATTTGCATTAGCTGTTGGGATCACTAAAAAGCTTCACAGCCGTTTTCTTTCAAATTGTCCTGACAAACTGAAGCATTACACAGCCAAAGTATTGTAAAATCCAAGGGAATACTCACGCATGCATCTAGGGAAACAAAAAGAGCAAACATTTTGGTTTTGCTGTTATCTATATCGCTTGAATAAGGACAGCAGATAAGAAATGGCCAAAGCGTTCAAGTGTCTTTCCATTTTATTAGCCAGCAGCCGGAGATGAAGCACCTCTCTACAAAGAGCTGGTGAGACACTTGATTTGTCACATACCAATAGGTTCCGCTGCCTAATGCCCTGATCCTGCAGTTGTTCCCCAAAGGCAGCTACATTTGAAGGCTCCGGAGAGCATACATAGGCCACATGAAGTGGTGACATCAGGACCGCGGAAGTCAACAAAAGCTTCAGAGTTGAATCCTTTCAGCCTTTTCCCTACCACATGCCTAGAAATCCCTGCCAAATATATCCCTTTGCCCTGCCAACGTACTGTGGGAACTGAGCGGTGGCAGAAACAACTATATTTGAAAATATTGTGCAACTTCATTACTGTCAACTTGCAGGTATGTGATTTCCATCATCTCAAAGATGCAGCCGCAACAAGACCGTAAGTTCTTACTATTCGTTCAAGCTGACACTATAAATAGCCTGCCACGTTTGGTGGCAGAGCACAAAATTCCAGCATTGGTGGGAGAAACGAGATTAAAGCAGTGATTTAAAGAAAAGCTGTTTTTTTCCTTTGATTACAGAGCTGCTGAAAGAACAACTTGTCCTGAGGATCAGTGACTGCTTTAGGTCTTACCCATTCTAGGCCAAGACTAAAGTTCAGAAAGTTCTTGTAAACAGCTTTTAAACTGTTAAGCTCTTGCACAGCTGCAGCAATTCAGCCAAGTGGTGCCATGTTTTCAGGCACTTGTTATCCAACCAAGAGCCACTGCAAAGCCTCTAATATCCAGCAGATTCTGTTGTATCTCCTTAGGTGAAAGAAACCTCTCATCTGTCTTCAGACATCTATATCCGAGCCAACCGGCTAGACTTCCTATATAATGAGTGCAGAGAAACAGGCACTGGGGTGCAATTCCCCTCATCATATCGCAGACATCTAAAATGGATTACATCTAACAAAGCCTGCTTCCATCCATGAGTTACAGGGGTAGTCAAGAATTAGGCCAAATGAGATGTTTAAAGTTCAGTGATATGAATTCCACTTGTCTTCCTTCCAGAAATGCTCAGCACAGCTGATGATGCTTATTTGGGTGCATGTAGATCAGACACGCCTGTTAGGTACGTTCTTGTCTGAAGGCCTGACTTCGTTCTGTTTCACTGAAAGAAGTTACACTGTTGGCCAGGATTCAACAGGGGCAAGACCTGGCTCCAGGACCCTTCAGGGGAGCACACGTGGCTTGTACAGCGTGACGGAAAGCGCTCTGAAAGAAGGCTTTCTACTAGGCTGACTGCTGTGCGTTCCTACACACTTGTTACCATAAAAGAAAGTGTGGGTGGAAATATGTTGAGGGATCATGGCAGTTCTCATTAGTTATGAAGATCAAGAGGAGCTCTTACTGCTTTTTTTAGTGTTTTTCCTATACTGAAATTAGTGCATTAACTGTTACTTAAACTTCAACCATCGGTATAATTTAATCATTAGCACAGTCTGGTTCCTGTTGTTCTACATTTTTGAAGTAAACCTCCCTGCTGCAGCAGCAATGACTCTGAGGAATGTGGGACAGCACTCCACACAAATGCAACACAGTAAAATGGACCACACCGCACGATTGAAGAAATAGTGTAATTTTCATCACAAAGACTGTTCCCTATCCATGAGCCCAAAGGCAAGTGGACTTTCAGAGAAATTCAGCGTCCATTAAGTGGAGGCCTTCTGAAATTTTGTCCTCTGATACCATGTTTGGCCAAATGACCTACACAAGAATCACACTGGCACTGGCAGTGGAGAACTTGGAATAGCTCTTTTTTTAAAGTCAGTAAATTAGGGCCAATCTTTCATCCAAAGATGAAGCTCCTCTTTACAGATGAAGTAAATGAGTCGTGGAGAGAAAAAATAACATATCTGTGATCATCCACCTGAAACAGAAATACGTTGGCCGACATCTACGTTTCAGTGTCAGACATCTACAAGTAAGCATGACCAAAAGAAATTAATACAGGAGGATAAGAGCACAGAGAGACTGAAGGGAGATTTGGCACCAACGGGTATAACGTCTTATTCCTGGGGGGATGGGGAACAACACAGCAAAAAAACGGAGGTTAAGTAGTGGATAAGCCATTCTAAGCAGACCTCCTATCCCAGCACAGTACCACATATTTATTTTCATTTTCGTTGTTATTGCCCTTGTTGCTTGTCTGAATTGAGACTAAAGATCAGGCTGTCCTTTGCTTAGTCCATTTTTTAAAGATCGGGGCAACTGACAGTTGCCGCTTGCACAAACAAAGGGACTTTTATGCCTACTGACCTCAAAGGTGAGCAGACATCACCTATATTTTGTAGACTTGGGAATCAAAATTGGGAGGTATTCGTTTATCTTCCCAAGGCCCACTCTAACGCAGCAGCACAGCTGGGTGCAGAACCTAGGCGGCCAGACTCCGGGCATCATCATGTTGTACTTCACTCAGTTCACGCATTTCTTTTTATACACATTCAAATGAGAGAAGAAAGCCAGCCTTAGAGCTCCCAGCACGGTGTCCTGTACCCTATTCATCAGGTGAAGCTGCAGCCTATTTTATAAAGCCTCTGGTAATTCTCTGTATACCTCCGTGTAGCTCCGTGTATCCTCAGGAAAATAAAGGGAGACAAAGATCGCTCATAACGGGGCAACTCTGCCTTTTTCCAGTTATCAGAGCATCAGGTGTACCAGGCCCAGCCATTTGCAAACCACCCAAGCTCTGTCTCTGTGCATTGCCAATCAAAATTACTTCTGACTCGCTTACTATTTTTCATTGTATGTCAAAAAATGATTCCCCTCTTCTGCTGCTGCTCCACGTACGTGCCACCAGACTTTTCTCATTGTTGTCAGGGGTGTGAAGATTTATTGTTTTCTCTGACCTGGTTGAACAGGGTCTGTAACAAATTGGAGCCAGCCTGTACTTTATGAAAAAAAGCCGCCTATTTCCCTGTTGCTTGGGCCCTGACCCAAATACTATTTCAGACCAAATAGAAGCAGCAGATGTTTTCTACCGGAGCTACAGAATGTGCAGCGCCTGTGAGAGGCAAGAGAGTCCCGTTTCCTTTGCATGACCTGGAGTGTGTTAGAAGATCAAAGATGAGGGGCGGGAGCCAGGATGAAAAAGCTTCCTATCTGTGCCTAGAACCTGAAAAAAAGATTTCAGCCCCTACAGCCAAAGCTGTGTTTATTGGGGAAGGGGAGGAAAACGAGCCCCAACTTTGACACTTAGAGAAAAGCCAGACTTTTAAATGTCTCCAGCAGGCAATGCACAGAGCTGGTCTGGACAGCTGGCCTGACTGTGGGCACTGACCACAGAAACATCCAGTCCTGCCACTTCGGGCTCTTAGCCTTTAATTCTCCAGAAAAGCAAGACTATCCCGAAAAAAGGCACTGACACTGTAATTTAACATAGGGCACGCTTTCCCAGAAGATCCCAAAGCACACATGAAACAATCTTCGTAACAAGCCGCAGATGGGAAAATTGAAGCATAAAGAAGCTTACATGACTTACAGTCCCATGTAGGATCACCTACAGTCCACTAATTTCCAGTCATTAAAGTAGCCGATAAGGTAGTTGTTCCCGGCCAGCTTTGCCTACTGGGTGAGACGTAAGCCTACGTTAACGAGCTCTGCTGGCTCCATACCGAGGTGTGGGATATTAGCAATTTTCTTGTGTAAGGCAGGAGTACAGAAAAGGTAGGAGGCCATCCACAGTACAACTAGCTGCCCTCTACTTCCCGCAAACATATGTATGTTTTTAATTAAGGAAAGGTTTCGACCAAAGACCCTGACTGACGTAACTTAAATAAAATAATGAGCGCAGCATAAATACATAGCTCAAAACCCACAGCACATCTTGTTTCAGCATTGATGCAGGGGAATGGGCTGCTAACCTGTCTCTGGGAGAACGCTGGATGATAATTAAACTGCATTTTGGTCTCTTTCCACAGAAATGTCCATGCAACAGAAGCATGCTATTCCGGTACAGAAGAAGTATCTACCGTATGTTAGAATTTCAGTTTTCCCACCATAGTATGTTTCCACCATCACCCCATTCAGCCACCCCAGCTGTCATTTTTCAGTATGACATCAAAAAGTTTAAAGAATCGGTGTGATGTCTTTATAAAAAGGAGATTATTTCTTTACGCAGAAATAACATGGCTTGTGACAGCAGAGTAGCAAGATGCCCCAGATGACCTCACCCACCGACTGGATATTGCTGCAGTGATTGCCAGGCAGAAAGGTCAGTCATGACTCCCAAAAATCCCAGTCTTACAAAACCAGATGTAGAACGGTTGAGAAAGCCTGACTCTTTGCCAGGTGTTCGTTTTCATTTTAGAATATTTATTACAGAAAATCCTTTCTAATGTGGATTTTGTCTGTCAAATGCCATGACATAACCCAGATCCAGGAACTTGCACACACTTCTTCAGTTTCCTGCCAATTTAGTTTTATTAATTGCACTACATAAATTGTATTATATATTCCAATAAGGAAGAATCACTGCGAGAATGCTGGCAGTGTGGCTTTCTATAGAGCACTGTACGGGGACACAGGACAACTGGACTCTAATCTTGTTTCTGGTGTAAAATGGAAACTCCCTCCATCTCAACAACTGTTTGCACTAACAGTGAAAGAGGAACAATGATACCCACCTGATCTGTAAAGTGCTTTGAGTTGACCAGACTAAATCTGGAAGGTATACGTTAAAATAGCTCATGCTGCCTACTCCAATATTTGTCTCAGTCCTAAATACTCACAGACAAGCCCAATGAACGCTGCAAACGCTCGGTCCTTCTCGGTCCTGTCAGAACTGACAACTAGCCCTGATCTTCAGGGTGCACTACAGCCACTAACCCGACAGTCGTCTCAGCGCCCGTAAAGCACACACTTACTCCATTACATAGCAAAAGGCATGCAGACACACAAGGACCATGTTTAGAAACGGGGGACACAGTAATGACGCCCAATACTCTTGACAAGACTGCGCTGCGTGTCCCTCTCTGCAAATGTCAGGGCTCAGTCACGCCAGCGTGCATCGCAGTCCTAGCTTCAGACAACGCAAATGCACTATATGTGTCTTGCATTTGGCTGGTGGAAAATGCCAACTTCTTAGCTGTGAAGATATAAAAGAAAGAAAGGAAAGGAGCTAAACTGTGTGCTTTTTTACCCTCTTTAGAAGAAACAGAATCTGAGGAGGGCAGCAACAAATATAAAGTTAACAAGTGGAAAAATACAATTAAGGTAAATTAACCTGTGGAACTCAATGCCAGAATATATTAAAGGTAATTAAGATAATTATACTGCAGTGGTAGCTATGTTAATTCCAATTAGAATTAAAAAGTATGAGACAACCTTAACTCCTGATGAAAAATAAACTTCTCTGAACAGATTCTATAGTTGTTGGATATCACGCTTAAGGTTTGCCTCTCTTTCCTTTGAGCCTGTGGTAACAGTCGGCTTCTCAGAGGGGATGTTCACTTGAACAGGCTTCTGGTCTGTTCCAGTAGGTAATTCGCCTGTACCTTTCCTTTATATTCTTTGCAATACATCTAAGAATGCTTGTGGCAAAAGAACAGAAGTAGCAGGTTACCATCTGAGATATTTATTGAAGAAAGGAGATAAGAAATTAATAGTCTTTTTTGTGAAAAAGACTTAAAAATATGAATTAAGCCATGTCACACCCATCTAGCATGCAAATTGTATGTATAGCTAAAGAAAAGAGATGAAGATATTTGCAAACTGGGCTTAAAGTGTCATGGAAACAGCTGCCCTCCCAACAGACTGAAAATTCATTTCCTTGTTGTATACTGGCAAGCCTGGCAGAGAAACCCACCCACTCGCATCCATACCTATGCATCACACCAAAAGCTATGGTATTTCAGCAGACTATAAATACTGACCAAAAAACCTAACAAATGATCAAATCTCATTGGGGTTTTTTTTGCAAGTGGGCTTGTTTTAAGAGATTATTAATACTTTTTGACATCAAGGTCATAAAACAAAGCCATGACCATATTGCAGTTCCAGAGAAAATTGCCTTGAGAATGACATAGTGCAGTGACCTTCAGGTCCCAACAGTCAAGGAGCTGATGTCTGACAGTTTCCCGACTTACAATCCCCAGCTCATGCAGGTCCGCCTTCACAGGGCCAACGTGACTGATCTGGGGAAGAACAGCCGAGGAGATTTGTAATGCAGGGCTCTGCCCTGCAGATGTTTCCACAGAAAATAAAGAGGATATTAGATGTTAACCCCTGTAAACAGTACTTCGAACTTGCAGGGCAGTTTCACTCTCCCTATCCCCACATTGCAAAAAACCCATATCGCTATATTTAAAGATCAGTTCGTATACCTGGTAGACGTAGAAGTATATAAGGAGGTCAATCTGGGCAGCAGGTGAAAAGAAACTAGAACCTTGTTGGATTCATTCCCTCATTGCTGCCTTGAGACTGTATTGTTTTGAGAGGTGTGGAGTGCATAAAAAAATATTGTAAGCCTGTACCACAGAAGCAGACAGAAGGGTAAAACACTTCTGCCGTACCAGTGCAGGCTTGAAGGAGGCAGGTGTCATTCCCAACGCAAAACAAGACCTGTCCCACAACAAGTTTGGCACTTGTTTTCACAGGAACTGTGCCTGCAGACTGCCGAAGCCATGGGCTTAGCTAGGATGTGCTGCCACCCAGCTCTGCTGGAAGCCAGTCTCTGATCTCTGCAGCAGCAGATTATTTGCAATCATTTTCCACCTCCACAACCCTCTGGCCTACAGCAGGCTGTACGATTACATCAACGAGAAGGATGCTTTTGTCATCCATTGCAATGAAATCGCATCCAAGTACGCGGTGCTGGGAAGCATGTCATGCTCCCAGTCTGCTGATTTCAATAGGGAACTGAGGCCCCAATTTAGCAAAAGTCACACGTGTAGGAGCGATCCCCGTGAAATTAATTAGATTAGACACATCATGAAAGTCAACTCCATACCAAGTGTGCACTGTTGTACTGTGGCTTGCAGGTGCACAGCCCCCTGTCAGGATCAGGCCTTTCCCTGCATTATACTGTTTTGAGGCAGCAGAACACAGGTGTGATGGGATGCCATTAGACAGCACTAAGCTTTTAGTTTGTAAATCCTTTATTTCTTCCAGAAAGATCCACTTTGCTGCAGCATTTGATTTTCTGGTTATATTCCTGCCTTTTACCCTGTTTTCCAGCTGCGTAAGGAAGTCAAATGCCTTGCTCAAGGTTACACTGACTGATGTGCTGGGGAAATAAAGACTATTTCTGGCAGCTGAGATGTCTTTTCAATCATTCATTTCCATAAAATTCCAGTTGTAATAAACTGATTTATAACCTACAGTCCTGCCATATGAGGTGTGTCTAGTTCATCCGTACTGCTTTCACTCGATGTGTGTCATGGTTTAACAACAGGTTATTTTCAATAAGTAATAATAATATTTCCATTCTGAGATGAGATTTACTAAGCACAGTTGTGTATATTACAATGCACTGAAACAAGGGATGTTCATAAATGGCATTTTGTATTCTGGTTGTATTGTGTCAAACCTTCACATCCACTAACAGTTAAACCCAGTGAAGCGGCTGACTGATAAACCGTACAATCAAACCCGTTTGTACAGTTGCTATATATTCATTTTACAACAAAGATTGTGTGTGCAGCTCTGTCTTTCTCTATTCCACTCCAACGCATCTCCAAAGCTGAAGTAATTCAGTGCAGGTGGCATTTGCATTACTGTATCATCTATCTACAGGAGATGAACTCCGAAAGACAGAGAAAGCCAACAGCTCAAGCCCAGCTCACATCCACCCTGATGACAGTATGTAAGATTTTCTGGCCTTTCAGCACCTTTATCACCTGATGTCAGTATGCATTTCAGGAGGTTGTTAACTAGGAATTCACTGATCAGACACAAAGGGTTGTCTCTGAAGAACAGTATAGTCACAGAGGACTTAGGGCACACTCAATTTATACAGCCCTATCTGCTTGGGAAGCAACTTACCTGTTTAAGAATCCTCCCATAGTGCAGCAGTAAACAGTATCCTACATTAATGACAACTAAAATACTGAACAAATAACTTGAACAACTGCATTTGTTTCATTTTAGCACCCAGACAAGTGGATGAAATGACCCAATAATCACCAGATAACCATTGTAGAGGTGGGGGAATCTACGTTTCATGTTTAGGGGCTAAAAGTAGCATTTTTCAATGTCTAAGACCTTTTTCTGAGCTACTGGTCAATTTGTATTTAATCAAGTAAACCTATATAGTGTCATACACAAATGTCCTGCATGTACAAACATGTAAATACTTGCCTATAGACGTGTCTGTTAACATGCATAAAACCTGCACAAATGTACTTCTGTAAATAATTAAAGGAAGAAGTCAATTGTACTCAATATAGTGGGCAAAGGCCACCTTCTAGGCCAAAACTCTCTCTTCTTGGGCAAGACATTTCAAACTTTCCTATTTTAGTTCCGCCACCTGTATATTGGCAGTATCTTTTTTCCAGCAAGTGTGCTGCCTGGATGAATGAAGTTTTTAGCCATTCAGTTAAAGATTCTATCAAAATATTACTAGCAAGCATACATGCAGAATTGGAAAGCTAAATCCCAGAGCAGACTTGGAAACTGTTACAAAAATATACTGATATCTAGCAAACTGGCCTGTTCTCAGCTGATATGAGTACTGAATTCAGGAACTGTGAAGAGAATGATCAAGAGAGGGAAGCAGTAATGACGTAGGGATCAGTCTCTGTTCTCAGCCCTGGTGCCAGTCTAATAGTCAAAAGCAATACCTGCATGAAAAGCTTTCCTTGGCAGCCTGGAAATCTCCAGGACAAATAATGTTTAGGGAGATAATAGTTCCCAAAGCCCAGGAAGAACATACTAAATACTTTTGCGGGTAAGACAACGCATTGCTATTTACTCATATGGGTAAGAAAGTGGCATTCAACACCCCTTCACCTCATCCATTAAGTTCTGTCTTCAAAGTGTGGGAGCACCAGTACAGTCACTAAGAGGGTAAATGCTATTATTTAACATTATTATTTGCGTATCATGTCTATTAAATCTGAACAAGATGCCAAGACAAGAGGAGCTGCAAGAAAAGCAGAAAAACAAAGCTAATGCAAAATAATCTTGATAAACTGTGGAAAAAGATGGAAAAATCACAATGTGATTCAGCTAGGACAAGTGATTGTATGACTCTACATTCACCTGGACAAATAAAAAAAAGGGGGGGGGGGGCGACACCACCAGGAAAATATCCACTGGTTACAACAGACTGAAAAATGAACATTAGCCAGTGATGCACTCCGAGCAAAACATAAATCATGGATAATTTCAGTTCAAACTGAAACATTTAAACTCCTCAGTTACAAACTGCTTGAAACAAGGTATTACAAAGCGAGCTGTTCCTCGGTACTGGCTCCAGACAGCACAGTTCACACTGGAAACAGTCACTAGCCTAAACCCTGGAGCTGTTTCCTCTTTTCTCTGGTCTCCCTGCCTGCGAGGGTGGAGGCACCAGCAACCACAGCAATAAAAAGCAGTGGCCCCACCAGCTGGCAGTGGTTTCCTCCCTTCATGGCTCCAGGAGAACAGCTCATATTTTATTCATGAAAAATGAGGCCTCTGGAGGTCTAAGCAAAAAAACAGGAAGTATTTCTTGGGGGCACTCGGTTGCAAGCTGGCAAGTGTCCAGGACATCAAGAAGGAGAGGCGGGGGTGGAGGATGGAAGCATGAAAGCTCCCTTCCTACCAGCCTTCCTGCAATGGTAGGAAGGAGGATCACAAAGGGCAAACTGCACCCTGAATCTCCTGTGTGGTCACCCAGCGCAGCAGGGGACAAACGGCCGGTGTCCTGTAGTGGGGGTCCTGCAGGGAGTCACTGCCTTGCAGAGGGAACGCACGCTGCATGGTCGATGTGCATGCATACCAGGATGGGATCCCTCCAAGGCTTGGTTTGGGGAGGCTGATACCTACCCCAGCCATTTGCATAAGCCGTTGCTTTGAATTCTCCAGGTAATCTCTCTCCCCACTTTGCCACACTCCTCTCATATCCTAAAACTACATCACCCTAAAGCCTGTTTTGCACGTGCCTTCAGAATAGGAGCACCCCTGAGCTCAGAATAAGCACCTTCCTGGGAAAAGGGATCTTGTCTCCCCACATAGCCAGACAGCCCTCTTCCATTTCCTTGTGCCCCCGATAACGAAGACCACCCTTAATATCAGTAGAGAAAACAATCTTCTGCAATCCTTCCCTTTCCTGAGAAGACTGACGTGAAGCGGCAGATGTCATTTGTTGGCCACTAACTGGAGACACAGAAGTGTCCTGTAAGCTCTAATTGTGTGCAGAGGAGCAGCCATCGGTCCCCTCGCAGCTCAAACCTAACACACAGCACCGGCTGGTCTTAATTTCATAAGCCTTACCATCAGGGTTGACTGTTTCTGAACAGGACACTATAAAAAGACCTTTCTGAGAAGCCTAAACTCCTCCTTGCAGATCTCTGGAATCGGCAGGGAAAGAAAGAAGCTACCTATTACTTTCTGGCAGGTTCCTAGAAGAGGATACATGCAGGGGAAGATTTATTTCTTGAAAATTACAAAAGAAATGTAGCATTTTACGTTAACATCCATCCTTCATTGTTTTAATTACCGTCTAATGAATATTAGCCCTCAGAATATCTCCCCTGCAGGGCTGAGCAAATGAGAAACAAGTCATAGCAGGGCAGTCAGAATGAAAGGAAGGGAAAAAAAACGAGACAATAAAATCCCCACACATCAGGAGAGGCAGAAAAATGCACCCTGGGATGCAGTAGCCAACATTCATTTAATAATGTCAACATTTTATATGCAAAGCTTTCCTGGGTAGCAGTAAAACATATGGATTAATAATGGCATGTGGTGGGATTAGATAAAAAGTAAATTAATATCTGAGGTGCTTTTTATGGTATGGGGGGGTGAGGGGAGGAAGAAGTAATTCTCTATCAGTGCAAGCATCACCTAAGATTACTGTTGTAGAAAGAAATTTTTAAAACAACAAAAACCCCTAAAGACCACCCCTAAATTAAATCCTGGTTTTACTCAAGACCGTGGGAGTTTTCTCCTGCACTGCCATGGGACTAGGACTGCATTCATTTCTCATTAGTTAGCTTATTTTGAAAATCCCACTCAAACGCATCCAGCTGCCTCCAGCATGCAAATGCGCAAAGCCCACTGAAACTGAAGTTCAGGCAGGCAAATTCTGAGTTGGTATCAGAAACCTCAGCCTTCAGAGCCAGGACACTTCTCTGCTCTTCAGTTACTGACAGCTTCTCCCTTACCAATGTATGCACCCCAATTCCCCCCTCAATAAAACTTAGCCACAAATATCTACAGCAGAGATTACAAAAAAAACCCACCCCACTTTTAAAACTCTTGGGATAGAGAAGTAGTTTAAGTGCTCTAGCCAGCAGCCAATTTAAACAGACATTTTTTAAATTCAAAGCTCTTTAAAAGCTTTACTAAAAATCAAGCTATTAAGAAAATAAACATTTAAATAAAAGGTGAGCAAAATCCTCACATCGCAAATGTTTATGCTAGGTGTACTGTATCATAGCATCCGTCTGGTCTCTGTAAGGCTGATAACGATTATAGTGGTCTTACACTTATGCAGAGGGAGCCCAAAAGCATGTAACAAAATCTGGCACCGAACCTGCAAATGTACAAGCATATCTTTAAGTATCTGGATATATCCTAAAGACAGCCTGTCAATTTACTAAACAAAAATATAATAAGCGATCCACACATAAGAAGTGCTTTTAGGCTTCTGCAAGCCAATTTTGACAGAAACTTTTTATCCTGTGACTTGCAGTGTGAAAGCTGTGCAAACCACCAAGGAAGCTGATTAAGCACAGCTTCTGTGCAACCGAAGTGCTCTTAGGTGTTTTGGACACGTGAAACAAAGGAGACTGATACAAGGATTTTCCCTTCCTGCTACAGTTAAAGCTGCTTTGAGGAAGTGCAGGTAAAAAAACTACAAAAGAAGGGATATATAAACCAATGTTTCACTTTGATTAGATTAACTCTGTTACTTTGACACACCATTAAAGCAAGATTTACTGGATGCTAGACAAGAGAGGCAAACTGTCTCATTTTGTTTAAAATGTCCTGTTCTTACATAGCACTTAAATGCAGTATGAATGAAGTGACAAATTACTCTGCTGCTTAAACGGAGCTCTCCCAACATTGGAACTTACTGCGCTTTCCTGTTGCTTTTGCATTTCAGAGGACCACCACCTTACAATGGGTCAGTAGAAAAAGAGCAACCTGGCTGCGGGGAAACCGGGTATTTTCAAGGAAGCCACTGAACACCAGGATACTCCAACCTGTGTTCAAACCTGCCGGTGAGTCTCACTTATTCGGTAAGGCACGCTCTGATAGCATTTGTTCACTTGGAAAGGGCAAAACCCAGATGACTAATGCAGAAAAGAGAAACTTTTTCTCTCCTCACCCCCATTTCTCAGACTTCTGTAATAACTTCAATACTGTAGCACTAGAAACAATGAACAACAAATGTCTTTAATTGGAGGATATACTGAACCTAATTAAGGCAAGGGAAATTTAGGGAGGCAGCCCTAAATTTAGGGAGTTAGCCCAGGCAGAATGGAGCCTGGATTGCAGGGTTAATACCCAAAGGTTTACCTCCACAGGACTGTCCTATTCCATCTCATTTGAAAGATGCTGCCTGGAGCTCTAGGGCCAGCCTGGCACCACGCTGGTCTGTGGCCAACTCTAACTGTACAGTGCCAGCCAGTGCAGCACCTGGGTTTTGCTAGACTTTAACCCTGTAAAACAGAATACACCTTCACCCAGTAACGCAGGACTGTTTCCTTTCATTTTCTCCCAGACTAAGGAAAGGTTCACAAGCCATTTTCACCCGGGACAATCAAAGTCCGAGAGCATATTTTGGCGTTATGCTCTAGACTTAACATAATATACCAAGTCATCATTTAAATCCTAAATTGATATGCAGCCACTAAAATAAGTCCTATTCTTCCTTGCATATCTAGGCAAAACCACATCAAACATTTGGAGTAAAATTCACCCATACACACAGAGGTCTGAAGATAACAACCACATTTTTATTTTTGTCAGATTTTTCTCGCTTCCTCTATCCTCTAAGCACTCAAGCCAGGCTCAACCCTTACCTTAATCTTTTGCTAAATTCCTCCTTTATGCTTTAGGAACTTCCTGGTTTGGGATACTGCAGCTCTTCCTTCTGATATTTCTAAATCTGCGCTCTGCAGACTTGAAGGAATCCAGCCTTGTAATTCCTGGGCTCCTGATAAACAACGTTATTGCATTTTCATCGTTTACATACAGAAAATGAGTGCAAATGAATGTTATTTATTTTGTTGCATTCAGGCAAACAAGGTCTAGGATCAAGTTCTGCCCAGCATTTAAGAGGCTAGATACAGCTGAAATGGATTGCATAATGTCATGCAGTACCAATTAGGGGCAGTCAGTGGAGAATATTACTGGGCTGCTGACATAAGGAAGGAACACAAGAAAGTACAAATGCCGGATGCACTAAACAGAAGTATTGTGCTATATCATGTCTGACTGTGTCTGACCAAAAGTCAAGCAATACTGTAACTATTAAAAAAATAAAATCCACTTTGTATCAACTTCATTGCAAATTTCTTTTGCAGTTTCTGATAAATGTCAATCAAGTCAGTCCACATTCCCATTATTATGGGAAACGGGGGCCACAGAGACCAAGAGTTACATCTGAAAACACAAACTAAGTGGCACACTGGTAAAAGAATGGATGAACCCAGACTGTCTACCTCCATTTCAAACTATTGGATGGTACCATTCATCAGAGCTTAGCTGACAGCCCTCAAATCACTCCTCTGGTTTTGCACCAGCTCGGGGCTGAGTCTTCAAGCAGAAGGTTCACAGAGCCATCAGGTTCGTTCTTCTTCATCAAGATCCTTCCTCTTACACGAGGGAGCCCCAGCAAGGCACTGGCTGCTGCAGGGTGCTCTTTGCAATATCTACATTTGGCAACAGAATTCACGCACACAACCGCTTTCTCAGCTTCCTCAGTGAAAAGGGGGAGTCCGTGCCCTCCCCAGAGGCAGGCATTTGTGCAAACAGAACCCTGCTACAGTTAATAATGGTGACACGAGATCCTGACATGGAGGAGAAAAGGTTCTGCTCCACGCCAGCTCCAAGCTGCAGCTGCAAGCGGCCGAGTGCTTGTGGGGTGACTGCCACAAGGAGAGAAGCATGGCAAGCACAAAGGCTCATTCCACCTCTCCTACACTTCCAGCTTTATCAACAGTCTTAGTAGCCAACAGCTGCATTTTGGCATCTAGAAAAACGTATGCTTAAAGAATTTATTTTTTTTTTCAGACAAAAGAGGAATTCTAGGAGAAAGACTATTCTCTCGACTGTCACAGGTGACCCTATGTGGCTTTTAATACAGGTGTCCATACTCCCTCTACTGACTAAAGCTGTAACCACACGTCTGGTCTTGTACTGGACACTTGTCGTTCTCTATTATGTGCTTAAAAAAAAAAAAAAAAAGAAAGTTTCAATTACGTTGTTAGCCTTAAGCATTCAAAGAGCAGGGGAGTAGGACTAGCAGGTCACTGCTCCTGAATCCTTTTCTTGTAACCTAGTGTAAAGCACTGGACAAATTATAATTTGTTCCTCAACACACACATAAAAATCAGAACAAAGCTTCTATGGCTTAAAATTGCAGTGATCTAACTCCACTCTTCTAAGTATTTTCAGGTGCTTACAGAAAAGAATTGTAAATATACACAACATTAGAGTCTCCTGGTAGCAATAAGCTGAAGTTGATCTTTCCAGCTACTCTGTCACCACAGTCCGTGACTTGCCTCACTTCTAGCAGTATGAATTTCCTAACTGCAGACTAAGACAGCATGCTGCTTATAATTTCGTGTGACAGCATTAAAAAAACCCCCAACGTTTAAAGGTACTTAATGAAAATGTAAAAAGCAATGACATGCCGTAAATAAAAGCGCTCAGGTAACAGGGCGGGCAGATGTCATGCTGTATTGACCCGGACCGTTCTGGTGAGCTGCCATTGCTCTGCAGCTACTAGAGATGCTAACGAGAGAGGAAGGATGAGGCAGTGGATAGGGAAATAAACTAGGAGATGGCAGTGTGCTGGTGGAGAGTGAATGTGTGACCTCAGCCATTATATTTAGGAAGAAATTTTAAATGGCACACATAACATTAGCTCAGATCAGCACAACTCTACCTCCCAGGGACACTCTATAGATAAATACATGAAGAATGGAGGGTGCTATGATGCTACAAGAACAAATAAATATACGCTGTGTATACTGACAATGTCATCCCCGGTTTTGCTCTTAGAGCTCAAGCATGGCAGCTTTACAGGAATCAGGGCCCCTGTCAGTCTGGGTGCAGACATGTCAAGCCCATGAAACCCCCTAATGCAGTGATGCCCTATTTCATAAAGCACCAGTCTGGCCTCCCTTCTGATGACCCCATCATTACTTTCACTCCTGGTATTCGCACCAGCTTTGCTTTATGCTCTCAGCCTCAGGGAAGACAAAATGGTTGGTAGCATCAGAATTCATTCCACTGTCTCCAACCTAACTGTGTGAAAGGGAGAGAGCGCGAACAGCCTCAAAGGGGACTGCAGACTCCGCATTTCCCTGGCAGCAAGGCCATCTGTGCTACGTGACCTACTTGCGGCTGCTGAACAAGAGCACGCTGCAATAGGAGGTGACAGCTTTAACAGAGACTGCAGGGCTGGTGGGGACGGGGAGTGGACAGCCGAAGGAACTTTGCACTTCTCTTAACACTGTAATTTAAGGTCTCAGCCCCTGGCCTTTTAGACCTGCTGGATAATGTATATTAGTGTTAGCCCTAACAATAACAGTATGGTGAACTCACAGATTTAACTCAAAAGCAAAATGACCTTGAATACTAAACAGTTCTCCCCTCCCTCCCAAAACCACTGTATATAAGAATTTTTTTATTATTTATCTGTACTGAATATGCAGTACAGATACATACTTTTCACTAATGAATACCTAAAGCTAGTTTCCTCTCTCATGCTTTATTTCTATTGCCTTCTGGATTTTACACCTTACATTCCCCATCATAATTTCATCACTGTTGCTCTTCGCTGTCTTCAACTACTGCCTCACTTTTAATGTCTTCACTAATTTCAACCTCTTGTTCAAACTCAAAACAAGCTATCCTCGGTTTCACCAACCATAGCATGCAAAACAGCAATTCTTTCGCCACAACTTCTGCATTTACCCAACCCTCTGATGAAACCTGTTGCATCGGGCTTTAGTTTCCCTGCAGGGGTTAAAGCATGAGCCCTTGACCAGAGCTGATCTGAGAAGAGCCTCCATATGTCCTTTAAAGGACCTGTTCCCTACATCAAGCATCTGCAGCTGGGACTTCCTTGCTCCTGGGATGACCACAAGATCACTATTTATTTATCTGACAGTGGTCTCCATTACTAGTAGTAGGTGCCATTTGAATACACCCAAGAGGAGCACTCCCCTTGCTAACTAAATCATTAGCAAAAAGCCTTTATCTGTACTTTATACTAATTACAAATATTTAGTAAGCTTTTTCTATGTATCTTTTGGGCTGGGAGGGAGACAGGTCAGAAAGAATAATCTTAAATTCAGGATTATTCTCCTTTCAGGATAATACAGTACATCTACTGCGTGCATGTGTATTTGGGCACTATTGATGACACACCAGAAGAGTTCTGCCATTTCAGCACTGAATTTGGAATTCATTTTATGCTGGATGTATCCTGTGATCTCAACAGACAGACTACAATAAGAACAGTTCACATTTTGGGACAGATGGGTTTTAAAACTCATTTAGGGTCAGGTCTGCCTATCCACCTGCCACACATCCCTATCAATATTTTTGCGCCTTCAATAAATACTTGTTCCATGTTTGGTAAACTACAGAACCACAGTGGATAAGCAAGGAGTTACTGCCTACACAGGGGCTGCAGTGCTTTAGAAGACTGTGCTCCAGAGAAATACACATTGCAACTGGTTCACAGAAACATAACACAAAATCTGTCATCAGGCTCTCTGCAACAATTCTTATGAATAGCCTTTCTTACTGTCCTTTGGGCGCTTATCAGCGGCACTCCTGCACATATAGTGGGAGAATTAATGCTGGCCAGAAAAATTTATCTTATCTAGAGGCTGGTACTTCCTAAGAGCATAACAACTGTTTAATTTGGCAAGAAACCAAAGCATGTCCAGTGTGCTGTAGTGACAGACGTTTATGACCAGCAGTGCTGTATGCAGCTGCAGAATTTCACTGTCTCATGTTGGGCTCTGCTGAGTACCGTGGTACGTTAAATCCAAAGACAAGAGCAACACAGTGAGTTTGAGGTGTTACAGGACCAATATATTCCTGTGGTATGTGTGCTACAAACAGTCTGAATACTGAAAAAAATGCCAACTGGCTCACCCTCATATGCCACATAATTGTGCTGTTATTTAGTTTTCTACTTTACCTCCAATGGAGGCAAAGTTAATCCACAGTTAAATCAGCCAGCCATGTAACAGCTGGCTTACAAGACCACTTACAATTTCACCCTTATATAACATTTATCCTAAAACACCTAGGAACCATGTACAGCTATTAATAAAAAAAAAAATACACAAAACAAGATTAAAGCACTGACCACCCTGCCTACATAAAAACTCAGATATGATACTGCACTTTGCATAACGGAAACTTCACCCTCCAGAGCTTTAGCCTCGCAAGAAACTCCGCAAACTCCATCACTGTCAGGCCACAGGCTGAAGGCAATGCTCTCGTCTGCAAACATTCATGTGCCAACCTCAAAACACCAAGTAACAGGCACTGAAATAACATTGGAATGCAAATGTTGTGGCAAGCAATAGGAAGTTACTCCCTTAGAAGAGCATCACTGCTTGCACAGGGCTTCAAATACGATCAGTTCCAAGTTCCTGCCTCACACCAATTTTAAATTAGAAACACTTCCCAATGCATCAGAGCCCAGACTGAAGGACATATCCTTTGCTCACTGAGCTAACACAAATATCATTATGTGGAGCATAAGCAGAGCTTAAAGATGTATCAAGGCCCCAGCAACTACTGAGGTTTAAAACTAGCACTGGTACCCAAATACGATTAGAATACCAGAACCACACCCCTCCATGACAACATAACTACTTACAGTATTTTGCAATGTATCTTTTATTGTTTTCTTTTTATAGTGGGAGATAAAGGCAGCTAGAAGAAGAAACAAAGGTTTAGACTCCTGAAGTGCAAACATATTACTGTTTTTATTATCTTAACATTTAACCAGCCAGTAGGGCAGGAAAAGCAGCCAGACTCCAAAACAGCCCAGCACAAGCCACCCAGCCGCACTACGCCGACCCGCCAGTCCCTCCTCAGCAAAGCCCAGCCCCACCGCCCCCAGGGCCCGGCCTGCCGCCTCCCCGCCTCCCCTCAACGGCCTCACAGAGCTGCCGAAGCCGCCCGCAGGGCGCCTCCAGCGCCCGCCGCC
>WAAD01013610.1:337761-379478 GCA_013389945.1 Fregata magnificens | reverse complement strand
GCCCCGGCCCGGGCCCCGGCGCTTAGGGCCTTGTCCCCGTGCCCGCCGAGCTGCAGGAGCTGGGTCTGACTCGGAAATGGGGAGGTCCTGGCAGCGGTGAGGGCTCTGCCTGCACTCTGTAACCTGCCCAGGCAGGGTTGGGGCCTGTGAAGTGGGAGGGGGCACGGGGCAGCCTGGGGTGGAAAGCGAGAAGTCCGCATCGATAGGGGCAGACAGTCGTGCAGACGAAGTCAGCCCTGCCTTGTGTTAGCCATAAGAGAACACACAGGGCGGCATCTCCTCGTAGTCCTGATGCCAGATTGAGGCACCAAACTCGTGTCCAAGTTGAGCATGGTTTTCTTCCTTTTCCTTTTTTATACTAACCGAAGCAAAACAACCATAAAGGAATTAGTGTTGTGGAATGCTGCGCTTGGCAGTGAGGAGGGACCCTGCAGCGTTTGCACTAAAGACACATCAAGTCATCTTTGTCCCATGTTATTTTAACATAATCCTCCTTTTCTGTCAGTGTAAAGCACTATTAAAGTTTTGTTAGACGTGCTGAAGTGTGTGGCGTTTTACTTTTACAGGGTGGAAAAATACAGACCCATGAAATTGTGTGAAATAGTTGGAAATGAAGATACTGTGAGCAGGTTGGAGGTGTGTAGCTGTCCCTTTGTCTTTTTACGGGTTAGCTCAAAAAACAATTCTGCATGGATCCACAGACCAGTAAAAGCACTTTTGTGTTTTTATATCCATACTTGAGTATGTGGAAAAAAACCTTCCTGATTTACTTAAGAAAGTACATGTTTTAGGACATGTTTGAGTGGTGTTCTAAGGAAATATGCCTTCTTGAATTGGGATATTGTTTAAATTGGCTGTGTTTTGATACAACTTAGAAAATTTGTAGCTGTTATAACAATACTCTTTCAATGAATAAATATAATTCATATAACAGAAAGAAACATAATGTTTTTCTGGAAGAAAAATATTTTCCTTGACAAATTAGTTTGTAAACACAGTATTTGTTAACAGAGAGCTTATACTAGCAAACATATAACAGATGCAAAGGAAAGGCAAGAGTACTAAAGACCTGTGGGATTAAGTGCTTTTAAGTTTTTCCATACTATTCTAGGGACTGACTTCTAATGGTTCAATTCAAAAAAATATGAAAGCAGCAAGGTCCAAAAAAATGAAAGCAGGAGGGAAGAAAAGAATGGGTTAGCTCTGCTTCCCATGCTTAAAATAGAATAGAATTGGAAGCTATTTGTTTCCACTGTTTTCTTGCATAATTTTTTATTATTGTTCTTTCTTAGGTCTTCGCAAAAGAGGGGAACGTGCCAAATATTATAATTGCTGTAAGTATTGCTGTGTTGTACTGTATTTCACTGTGGTGGTCCTGCCTTCTGAAATCCAGCCACAACAGCCTCCCAGTATAGATTTGCATTGTGCCTGAATGTATTGGTAAGAGAGGTGTTGATTGTATGATCACAGAGCAGTGTTCTTGGCAGAATACAAAAGTAGTGAAAAACCTTCTGTTAAAAACTAACTTGGCCTTCAGGTGCCTATTGAAGCATGTCTTGTGCTTCTCCCTGCAGCGTTTCTCTCCTCTGTTGGAGGTAGGATCCTGAACTCAGGCAGCCTCTAGTCTTATGTTCTCTCTGCAGTTCCTCTGTGGCAGCTGTTTTTCATGACTGAGGAGTTTTGTAGAGAGTACAGCCTAGAAAATGACATTAAACTTACCAGCAATTGCTGCATTGTTGCATCCTTAGGGTCCCCCAGGAACAGGTAAAACCACCAGTATCCTCTGCTTGGCTCGTGCTCTGCTTGGTCCTGCATTAAAGGATGCTGTTTTGGAGCTGAATGCCTCAAATGACAGGTGAGAATGAATAAACCTTATTAAACTTCCAATGAAGAAGCAAGTATCCATTTTTATTTTTAGTTCAACTCAGGCTGGCTTGATAGGCTTCATGCTATATTAAGGCCTCTAGTACTTATTTTAATGCAGTTTTTCCAACTAAGTTAGGCAATCTTTGGTGTCCAACTATCAACATGGATATTATTACTTGATGTTTTATAAACTTGATAGATACTTTCATGCACAAAAATAGAAACAGATGGAGTGCAGAATCCGTAACTACTGTTTTCTTGAATTTACTTTGAAGAGTTAAGCTTGTAGCATTCATGAAGATCCTCCTAAGAATGAAATGCGAGCAAGTTGTTTGTAATGGAACTCTTCAGTGCTTAGGAAAAAAGGTGAAGTGATAGAAATTAGGGCTATAAGGGCAGTTGGGGAATAAAATATAGGATAAGGATGTTAGGTATGTAGAGGACACTGACTCTACCCCAAGGATCAGGCACTAAGGGCTAATTGTACTTCCCAAGTTCAGTAGCAGACCTGTCCTGAAGTATTCTGAGGACATTTCCTAGAGGGTTGTTTATGAGTACAATACATTTTACCTGCTTTTGTTAATATCAGTTATAGCAGAGCTATAGAATCACAACATTCATTTTCTAAACAGAACAAAATTTAAAATCCTTTATTTTTTAAAGTAAGTCTTTGTTGGGACTCTGTCTAGGAAAGCACCCCTGTTGTGCTAAAATGATGCAGTCTGTCCAGCTGTTTTTCTTAAACTCTTGTGAATTATAGCTGGGTCTGTGGATGTAGCTGTGTGAAGTACTGGCAAAGTAGCAAAGCAGTATTAAACGCTTCTGCCCTTGTTCATTTATTACCCCTACCTTTTGCCGAACATAAGTAATTTTGTGGCAGTACTGTAGTGTTACGGATATATATATACTGATACTATTAAATTATTTTTTCAAAGCCTCCAAAAATGAGGATTATTGGTGTTTAAATCTGAGTCAGTTAGGCAGTCTGGCTTACAGCGTGGTTTCACAACATTTATACTGGCAGAGCTGAAGGGGCAGGAACAAACAGCGGGAGAATAGGGAGCTCAGGAGCGCTTCAGCCACTGTGGCTGCTGAATAAAACCTATTATGTAATTTCACCCAACTGATCATGAATCACTTGAATTATTGTTCCAGGGGCATTGATGTTGTGAGAAACAAAATCAAAATGTTTGCGCAGCAAAAGGTCACACTTCCAAAAGGTCGGCATAAAATAATCATCCTTGATGAAGCAGACAGGTACGTTGTTTGTTTCTTGACCTCAGCCACTATGTGAAATATGTTGCATCTGTCCTGTCTGCGGAGCTGCTGTCTTGGACAGTCTTAGATGTTTCTATCATCAGGCTATCAAAAATAATTTGTTAGGAAATAAATACGCATTGAACAGTGTTCTTATGAGATTACTCATATCAAGCAGAGATCATTGCTTCAAAGAAGATACTGAATATTGGGGTGAAACACTTTGTGGTTTAGCTGGATATGAAATAGTATCTTCCAGTTTACTGGCTCTTTCCCTTGGAAAAGAGTCTGGCTTATGTAGACAATTTCACTGGATGAGAATGGGACATTCTCCTCCATTTGCATTTAAGTAGTAATATTCTTAGCAGTATTCTTCAGAGTATTAATGATTTATTTTTGCATGTTAATTTTGTGGAGGTCTTGGTGACTACCTGCATTGTGGGGTGATTTGTTCACGTAACTAGAAAAAGCTGCTTAGTTTATCAATCCAGAATACCAAGTAATTTACAAAGCACTGTTTAATATCTATAAACTCTGAAGCTTGTATAAAAATAGTTATTAGGCTTACCTATAAGTCAGCGAAGGGCAAAACCTGTCCTAACTCTTTTCTCCCCCAGCATGACAGATGGAGCACAGCAAGCATTGAGAAGAACAATGGAAATTTATTCCAAAACAACGCGCTTCGCACTTGCGTGCAATGCCTCTGACAAAATCATAGGTAAAGTGCTGCTAGTCCCTGGGAGTTTTTGTCATATGTTCTCCATACTGTTGGCTAACTTCCAAGGCAGTTTTCAGAAATACTTTGGACCTGCTTGTTGCAAGAAACCATGGTACTTCTGAAAAATCAAACCACCTGTACATCCAGCTAATAAAAGAACAGTATATCTGTGTAGCTGGTGAACCCTCTGAACAGCTGTTCTTGATGGATAGTGCTATGCATGACTGCAGAAGCAGATTTCTCATACTTTGGGCTTAATCTCCATCCAACTCTGCTACAGTTTAAGATGTTTGATGTATTGTTTACTGGGTATTGAACCCCTTTTGTTCTCCTTTCTGAAACATAATTTTTAAGTTTGCCTATAGACTAACACATTGTAGACCTTTAGACTTTTCTTGTTTAGCCGTTAAAATAGCATGATAAACATATACATTCAGAAAACCACGTGAACAGAAGAAGCTGAGCTTCATATATATTTGCACATATCTGGGAAAACTCAAGTAGCACATTTGGGCTCAAGGGAAGGACTATAACGATTGTATATGTTTAAGGAGATGCTATATTCTGTTTGGAGCTGACATGTTCTTTTTCTTTAAAAGAAGACAAATGAAGAGCTAGAAACTGAGATAGCTTCTTCCAAGATGAAAACAATTGGGGGTGGGGGGGAGTTGAGAAAAGAGGGGAATGCTAATTACACGTTTCTGTCCTCAGAACCTATTCAATCCCGGTGCGCAGTGCTGCGTTACACCAAGCTGACAGATTCACAAATCCTTGCAAGGCTACTGAAAATTGTTGAGAAAGAGGATGTACCATATACGGATGATGGACTAGAAGCCATTATCTTCACAGCCCAAGGAGATATGAGACAGGTAAAGGAAGAAAGGCAATGAAGCAAAGGCTTCTGTTTAAAGGACAAAAAACTTTGAATTGTGGCTCTCAAGGATTTATCTTTGGAGAGGTAAAGCAAAGGGGGTGTGACCTGTGGCACAAGAGTAACTAAACTATTTGGTTTTGTGAGGTTTTAAAGTGGATCTGCTCCTTAAAAGTGAATTGGTGGCAACTGGATACCAAATTTGTGGGAGGAAACAAAGTCTGCATACATTTGTGGTTTACTCTGTTGCTTAATTGGAAACTGCTTATTTGGCATCATTTTCTGAAAAGCGTATTTCATCCTGAGGAGGGGATTGAGAAGTAGAGCATTTCAGAAAATAAATGAAATCTTATTTTTCCTTTCACAGGCATTAAACAACTTACAGTCCACATATTCTGGATTTGGCTTTATAAACAGTGAAAACGTCTTTAAGGTTAGTAATAACGTAAAACAGTGATGCTAGAAGTTTAGCACTACAGCTGTGTGAGAACTTCCATCAGATATATAAGCCTTGAAAGTGCTTTGCCAGTTTGCAGACAGCACTATGTATGTAGCAATTACAGCATTAGGCTGTAAAAAAGTGCCTGTGCCTTTTGAAAAGGGAGGGCTAGCAGTCCCTAATGGCACGTCTGAGACTTTGTGGCTTTCCAGCTCTCTCAGAGCACATGAACCACATAACTGCTGGGAAATTTCACACTGATAACTTTTGAATCTATTACTTGGGTGTTTTCATTTCGTGCTATTGAGTGCCACGGCAGGATAGCTGTGCTACCAGAAAAGTCATATTACTGAAAATTTAATCTGTATTATAGAATGTGTCTGATTCAGTACTTCAGCTGTATAGAAGCTTGGTGAAAATACCAGGGGTTTAATGCAGAGTCTTCTAATATTTTGAAGTGTAATATTTCTCTTTGCTATAGGTATGTGACGAGCCTCATCCTCTGCTTGTGAAAGAAATGATACAACACTGCATAAATGCAAATATTGATGAAGCATACAAGGTGGGTTTTCATGTGTTGTGTCTGCGTAGAGGGACACTTTTTCTCTACAGAATTCTTGTTTGTTTTGAAGAATTCACAGTCTGTGGTGTTTTTCAAGATAAGGGCAATACCATGCAGATGAGTTGATGAATTAAATCCTTTGTATGCAGGGGTCTGTTCAGATGAATAAGCCAACAAGCAAAAAAACAAGTTGTATTGAAATTACTTGCTAAACAGTTGAGGTTAAATCATTTGATAAATAGTACATGCAGTTCCAGTAGTTATATACAGCTGTTCCAAAAGTGAATATACTTGACTCACCTGATAAGTTTTGCAGATAAATGAGGGATTATTCTTGCCTGCACAGATTCTTGCCCACCTGTGGCGACTTGGATACTCTCCAGAAGATGTGATTGGCAACATCTTCCGTGTGTGTAAAACCTTTCAAATGCCAGAATATCTGAAACTGGAATTTATCAAGGTTAGTACTAACCTAGTTCCTGCTGGGGTCTTTTGGGCATTTTTAAGAAGAGGATGTGATCCCTAATAGAGGGGCAGCCTCAGGGTTTTCTCTTTGAGATTTGCTATATATTCGTGCGAAAAAAAGTATTTCTTAACTTCTTATCACTGCTTGCTTTCCCACTCTGCATCATTAGTTTGTCGGTAAGAATGGTCACTTGAATTTTAAAGTCTAACCACCCATAGAAGTGCCAAAAGTCACTTTAGTGATCAACTATAATTAATAAGAAATGTAATGCTGGCTGAATTTATTGTTTACATCAAAGCCTCAAATAACTCCTTGAGAACTTTCTTCGAGCACATACTTGATTCTAGTCCAATAGATAGTAAAATATTAAATTATATTAACAGCCAGTTGACGGATGGTAAACTGGTATAATGGAATCACTGTTCATATTTAAAACCTGTCCTCAAATGTATGCACCTTGCTTCTTAAAAAGGAAGTGGGGAAATACAGGCTTTGATTTAAAAAAAAAAAAGGCATTCTAGTCGGTTTACATGCGAAGATACACTTCTCTGAAGTTTGAGTGACTCAAAGTTGGTCTCTTAGCAGTAAGGGGTATGTTCTATTTAGTCATTAGTCATGCTGTACATAGACTGAGGAGAAAACAGAAGATTTTACAATGTCTTTATCACCAGGAAATCGGGTACACTCATATGAAGATAGCAGAAGGCGTGAACTCACTTTTACAAATGGCTGGACTGCTGGCCAAGCTGTGTCAGAAGACGGCAGCCCCTGCAGCAAGTTAGACATTGCAGTGAGCTGAAGCCTGCATTCTGGAAGGTGAAGGCCTGGTGTGCAAGGTCAGCAGCTCCGTGTGTGTCCTGAATTCTGCATGCAAAGAGCCCGTTCCCTTGGTTTTGTTAAATCGCAGAAAAATAACCAGGTTCTATTGTAAAAATGTTTTGTACTTTTTTATTTAGACCAATAAAGCTTTAAAAATTACTTTCACCCAAGAACTCTTACCTGTTGTATAACCAAGGTAGAAGAGAGGACTGCGACAGTCCAGAGCAATAAGGTCTGTCTCGTGCACTCAACAAAACTGCTTGTGTCAGTGGTACCAAGACCTAACAGGAGGGGAAACAAAAATTGAATCCCGTTGTTAGTGATTACACTTCAAGACTGGTCATGAGTGGTGGTCTCACCAAGACCAAGAAGGAGAAACCTTTGCACGAAACAAGGCATTTAATGAAGTTACAATTGAGGCATGCTGAGCAGGTGCCACTACTGGGTGCTGTTGATGTCCTATGTGTAAGGAAGATACTTTCACCAAGCAGGAGAAATATTATACATTTCTTAATAGTGCCAGCTATTTATTTTGGATATTTCTTTAAAAAGTTTACCAAGTGCTGTGATGCTCTGCATTTGAGTCCCCTTTTCTGTTCTTGCTGTCCAGGTTAGGTAATGTTATTTTACTATAGTTTCAGCATACCAAAAAGCTATGGCATCGTGCTTTCCTGTCTGCTCAGCGTTGGAAAGCACCTTGCCAGTGCAGATGAGCAATAAAGTGTGAAATGCAGAGTGAAAGCAAATATAAATTGAATTTGACCACCTCCATATCAGATGTGAGATCTGTGTCTCCAAGCAGAGCTATCTTAATATAATTAAGTACATTCTGATTATAGCAGTCAAACAAAGCACGGTAGAGGTACAAGTTACTGGTGCCTGCACCTCACCCTCCCCATTCTGTTGACGTTTTCCACCCCAAGTATTCAACTGCCCACACCACAGCTGTCTCAAGGCCAAATTGATCTTCACTGGCAGCATAAATCTGCTTCAGCCTAAAGACTAGCGCCTGCAGTGGAGCAGTGGCTGGTTACACCCTCTATTTCTCTGACTCGGGCACAGTTTCAGCAGCAGGAGCTGGTAGCATCATAAATTGCCCCGTCAAGACTTTTTGCAGCTCCTCTCCCAGAGCCTGAAAACAACCCTTTTTAATTCAAAGTGCAGGAGAACAAGTTAATTGACAGCTAAAGTGCAGACACACTTGAGCTTGCTCCCAAATAGAATAAAGCAAACAGCTCTTAGAATAACGGGTGCAGTACTCAAAGTACATTATTCCTTCACTAGATATTTATCGAACTTACCTTTTGATTCCCAGCCAGTGAATTCTCACTACTAGTGCAAACACTGTTAAAAATACGACTAATGATTTAATATTAAGGGGCTTAAGCTGCTGAGTTCCCTACAGACACAGCGTCACAGCTTTTGTCCCCAAAAGCTTAAATAAGACACGTTTAAAGAGCAGGTTAATTTTGCTTTGGCTGTACATCACAGCCAGCCTACTCTGTCTTTGCTTTCTAGTTAAATATGTTCACTGCTGACTGGGGAAGGAAGAGGTGTTATAGTGGAGGTTTCATAAAATAGCACACCGTATCAGGGGGACTCATAAGGCTGGTCCTTACCCCGCTGGATGTACCTACCTGTGCATCGTCTGGTTTGCTGTGTTGGTGCCAGTGGAAGGGTGAGAAACATGGAGGGTCACAGTTCCTGTTCCTACCTGGGTTAAGTGGTTTTCTTCTTGACTGTATTCAGTAGCTGCTTTTCAGCTCCAGTTTGGAGCTGATTCTTTTCTGGGCTAATCCCCTACAGCACTGGGGGGACATAATCATTCTCACTTTTCCTGAGAAGAGGAACAGTATCGATTCGAGAGGCCACCAATGCAGCCTGTTCTACCAAAGGCAGTTGCTCACCCTCTCTGAGCGCAGAGCTACTGCCTTCTGGCAGCTAGCAAAGGCTCCCCAGCTCGACTTGAGAGCCGCACCAGTGGTGCCAAAACTACTTTTCTAATGCGTCTTAAATTGAAAACAGGAAGTGAATTGCTCACTTGGCTGCCTACCTAATGTGAGGAAAGAGATACATGGACCCAGGGGAGATGTCATTTCTCCTTGCGTTATGTTCAGACAACAACACGTGATCTGGCAATTTTGGTTGAGCACCAGAAATACTTGCACACCTAAGAACGAGTCCTGACAGGACAGCGCGTCAGTGAACACACTCACACGTACGTACTCACTCGTTGCAAAGAAAAACGTAAGGTGTTTCAGAACAAGACTGTAATAACATTGATGAAAGTTCCCGTAACAGTCCCTGGATATCTTCCAGTGTAATGAGATCACTGGCTGAAAAGTACTTCAGGAGCTTTACAAAGCTGAGAAAGGATTTACGCCTCTCTACAGCTGGCTGTTCTGGAGTGCTGCGGGGGGGGATTTGCTCAGACTCCCAGTACAAGGAGGGAAGATGCTCCATATCCAGCTCCTGCCCTGCCTGCTTCGGCTCCACAACTTTCAAACTCAGATTCTGGCAGCGGAGGAACCTTATACCAGGAAAATGTAATTGGTCTAATCCGCCTCCCTGCTTAGCGAGGAGAGCAGTAAATCTTGTATTTTAATGTTTTGGCCATGCACTCACCTAACGGCTAGAACTTTCTGGGAGTTCTCTAGCTGAATCTATTACTGTGTGCCAAGGATCTTTTACTGCTGCTAATCGTCTCCTAATCATTTAATGGCTCCCTCTGGTTACGAGATGAATCACCAGTAGGTGTAACATCACTGCACATCACTGAAAACGGAGCTCGCCCTTCCCCTCCAGCAAAAAATCCACAGTCTGCAGCACTTCATGGAAAGTGGGAGCTTCTTCAGGTGCTGAGTTAGTCACCAAGGACGACAATTTCATGGCACTGCGAGGGCCAGGCACACTGTTTCAGTAACGAGACAAAGGCATCTCCTCATTTCCTTGCCTGCCTGTGAGCCTGTGCAGAGCCAGCACAGACTGTGGCTGTCACCGTGTCTGCTCCAGGCTCACTGGGATGCCAGTGTCCCCCACCTGTGCAAAATTTTTGCAGAGCATTTAAACATCAGGAAACCAGAGGGTGTGAGTAGAAGCTAGGCTGGGGTAAGCAGAAAACCAGGCTGTAGCTGACTGCATGTGTGTACATCCCTGAAGTGCACTAGATTTTCTCCATTGTAAAAGTCCTGTGGAAGCAGGAACGAATGCATTTGTAGGAGCTACAAGTAAATCTTCTCCTAAGCCACACTCCAAACCACCCACTGTTTCAGCTACACAAACGGTGGCCGCCCATGGTCTCCGTGATTCTGCTAAAAATACAGCCAAGTCATTTGCAGGAGGAAGCACCTGACATCCCCTTCTCCTGCTCCAGGGCTCACTTGCCCTTAGCTCTACTCTGCTCACTCTTACCAGTCCTGCAGATGTGAATATGGGCTGCGTCCCTTCTTGAAGCAGAGTTTTCTGAACTGACTTTGAGGAAGAAGGCTTTAAGAAGGTATATTTTCTCCCCATCAGATCCCGTGCACCGTTCCATGTCATCTCACATGCTCCCATCTCAGTCTGTCTCACCCAATCATGCAGACAATGCCTGCATCATAGCAAACTCTAATAAAACACCAGGTTTTCTTTGGAGGCTTTTCAATTTTAATAAATAAGTGGTACAACGGTGCCAAATCTATGCATCAGGGCTCAAGAGACAAGGGTTACGTTTCAGGGTTGATGTTCCCTATGGCAATACTGAAAGACCGGTGCAGTTTCTGAGGCTGGCAGCTGTGGCTCAGACCTTCTCAGTTGTTGCAGGGTCTTTGTATCATTATAAAATGGATACCGAAAGCCAAGGAAAACCGCCATAGACAGATACTGTGAATTACAAGCTGTGGATAAGGCGGGGATTTAATCCTCTTTAGCTTTTGTGAACAGGTTGGTATCTCATTTAGTTCCAGAGAACCACTGCTGTTGTAAAAGCAACCTCTGCCTTGCCAGTTCCTCTCTTGTAGGAAACTGCTTCTGTAGGAGAGCACAGGAACTAAATCAGAACGTAATCCCTATGTCTTAATACCATGGTGCATGAGTCACCCTGACAAATTGAGTAGCTGGCTGCATTACTGCTCAGCAATTTAAAGATTCATTTCATGCTTGACAGGAGAAAACATTGCATGGACTGGCCAATCCTCCCTCGAGTAGACATGCAGGGAAATGAGATGGGATAACGAGCTCTTGGCTTGCCCGTGGTGACTGCTGGGCAGAGTGCTTTCTCCAGTTGCAGGTTTGCAGTTGGACTTCTGTGGGACTTCAAGCAGAGCATTTCTTCCTTTCATCAGCAGCCCTTCTACGTGATCTTGGGCACAATTTGGAGAAGAGATTTCACTGAGGGATTGAAATCTCCCCTCTCCCTGTGTGCATGCTCACTGGGTGTGCTCTTACAGCTCAGCAAAGGACTTCTTCAGACTTTATGCAGAATACTTGAAATAAGAGGGGAAAAAATAGTGAGTCCACTGACTGCTAACAACTTCTTAACTCTGCTGCCTGTTACATTTTCTTTCCAGCAACAAGTAGTGAGGTACACTACAAAATGTCCACGTCTAAGCAGAAGTCCCAGCTGTGCATCCCTGAGCAGCACAGAGGGCACAGAGGTGTCAGGAGCCCAAATTCACCCTCCCTCGGTGGAGAGCTTGTGCTGGTATTTGTTGGTTGGACATGGGGATTTTATAGCGTTACTCTGCTAGCAAAGGCTATAACAGAGGCATCATTATAATGGCAAAAAGTGCTTTGGCAATTTTAGTTTACTTACAGAGCTGCCAGAAGCTATTTCCACGTACAGCCATGACAGCATTTTGCTAGGGCTTACGACTGGAAGTTTTCCCAGAAAATCTGTATCACCAGTGCTTCGCAGGACAGCTATTCCTCCCTCTTCTACCTTCCCAGCATCATTTATCACTTTGGGGGGTGGATTTATGGTAGCCCCTGTGCTGCTTTGATCATTGCTCTCCACCAAATCAGGTGAGGTCATTACAGCAGCTTTGCTAAACGTTTTGGGCGTCTGTTGGCCCTGATTGTTCCTCTCACAGCTATGAAGGCTGTGGGCACCCTCCCCGTTACAAACAGCAAACAGAGCGGTCTGGTGTGCCCGGTGCCATGGAGCCACTATCAGAGCAAAAAGTAGGGCCACCCTGTGACCAAAGCAGAAATGTAATCCTCTCCTCCTCGAAATTTCTCTGTGGAAGAGGAACAAATGCAGAATTGCTTGTAAGAGTTACCATTATAGCACTTTTCATTTTTCCACGGATAATCTGACTTCCTTCCTCCAGATGCTTAGCCAACACAATGCCTGGCTATTCCATAAACACCTTCCAAAAAGAAGTTTCTCTGCAAATAATCAAGTTTCTCTGCAACCCCATCTGAAACTGTCCATTTTTATGATATTGTCTTGGTTTGCTCCAGCTCAAGCAAAGAGAGATGCCTGGCAGTGAGGTACCGCTGCGGCAGTTTTCTTGGGCTGGGGTTCCCGTGTGCAGCTGCATCCTGGCAGAGTCTGGTTTTGGACCGTGGGGAGCAGTGGGTGTCTGTGGGCAGGGAAAGAGGCGTTCACCAGGCTGAGCTGTATTTGCTGCCGGCCAGACCACGTGCGTGTGCTGTCGGGAAGCGACTTGTGTGCCACGAGTGACACACGCTGAATCCTTGACCAAAAAGCACAACCTGCCTTTGGTGCAGCTTCCCCTGCAGCACAGTCTTTGTAAGAGCTAACGCTGCCAGGACGGGCTGCTGAAGTTCAAAGCAAACGCTGTAATGTGGAGAATAGGGTGACTGTGCTTTGCATGGCGGGGGCAAATCTTAAATACTTTACATGGCTTCAGAAAGATCCAATTTTGGGGGCTGCCCACTGCCAGTGCCCACAGTTTGGGGATTGTAAAACCCTGCAACTGGAGCTGCCAGCACATGGCATAAGGACGATCCCGCTGGGTCTCTGCAGGTGCTCAGAGAGTAAAAACCCAACAAGGAGAGCGATACTGGTCCCAGTCCCTCTCCCAGCTGGAGTCCTAGTCCAGTCTGGAGCAGGGTGACCAGCGCTTACACACTCTAACCAGCATGTAAAGACACCACAGATCTATACATTGGCACAGCGGTGGTTTCTTTTCCTCTTTCCCTTTCTCAGCGGCCCACATACACTCGTCGGCCGAGAACTCAGCCAGTGTTTGCTGTGAGCTCTCTGCAAAGCCTCCGAGAGCCCATTTTGAGCTGCAACACCTAATGCAGAACCCGTTCCTGTGTTTGGTATATCTGGGGCTGCTTTTCTTCCATACGTTACCATGAATTTACTGAGACTGTGTTATATCACCCACTCATTCAGTGTCATGCCGTTTTCCTGCAGCTCTCTGCAGATGGGTTTTACTTTAACTGCCTCGAGTAATTCTTTATCATCAACATCGGGTTGCTGCTGATAATGGGGCAGGATATGCGGTCGTAGCAGAGCAGGCAGGGCTCAGCTGAGCCCAGGGAATCCCTTACGCTGCTCAGCCTCCGAGCTGCACAGATCGGGGGGGGTTTGGGGGTTCCTGTCGGCAGCACGTAGCAGCGCTGCCTGAAGCAGCTCTGAAGTGGTTTTGAGTTCCTGTTGGAGGAGGGCGGTGCTGGGACACGGACTTTGACAAATTTGTCTCCACGGTCGGCATTAGTCAGCTTGGCATCAGCCAGAGATGTGGTACGGCACAGAGCAGGCTGCCCCCGCTCCCTGCGTTGCCCGTGTGGGCTGCTGGGCACCGGCTGGCCCCGCCAGCAAGGGGCAAAGCTCCAGCTGAGCTCTCTTTGGCATAAACACAACCCTCCCACCTCTAAATAAATGCATCAACCATTTGCTCTCTTTTTACCTTTGCTTTGACAGAGGAGCAGGGCCTGATGCAGGGGCCGTGTTGACATAGTCTGGCTCATCATCTGGGCTTTCTGTCTGCAGAGCTGTGAGTAAGGATGGGAAACACTGATCAGTAAGTGGGTTGATCTAAAACCACATAGACATGCTGTGTGTCCTGCCAGTCCCTAGCCTTCGGTGCCGACATGTTTTTGCACCTGGGCTAAGAAACCTCAGATCACAGCATCAAGGTCTCCTTGAAGGGGCTTCAAAATGGTCACAGCAAATTTGCAAATGCTCTGCAAACAGCGAGCATGGCCAGCTTTTCAGAGCCAAAAGAGATGGACTTACATTTAATCTAGAGAGTACGCAAACAGGATAACAAGAATCAGTTTGCTCAGGCAGCTTCCACACCAGAGACAGAAAACTCTTAAATATATATGTATATATTCACCACTATCTCCCAGGCCAGACTACCCCCTACGCTGCACAGGAAGCCACACGTTAGATTAAACTGATGTTTAAAGCTTACGAAATGTGCACTCCTGATTACTGCAGGAGAGTCGCAGGCTGACCCACTGGACGTGTGTGCTGCACATTTCTTTGTCAGAGGGGATTACAAGGCTGAGCTTGCACCAGGGCAACTTCAGAACGTAAGAGGGTATAAGACATGAAGAGCGACATTCTTCTGTAGCATCCCGTGGTCAGGGTTTAGGGACAGCCACCTGCATGGTGGCCTTTTGAGTACTAGAAACGCCACATCCCATCACAGCAACATTCAATTACAAGTGTGTGTAGCAATTTGGACATTGCCTTGGATGTTTATCATGGACAACTGGGGAAAAAATAACTCAAGATGGGGGTGATGGCTGCATTGCCCTGAGCGTGGTCTGTACCGGTCTAGCGTGATGGGCACCCTGCCCATGAGCCCCATCCCTAAATCGTAAACAGTTGCTGAGAACATACCTTCTGCTTGCTGGAGTTTCCATATGTGTATCGCCGCGCTGTTCTCATAGTCTACAGTGTCATCTGTGACTAAGAAGAGTTTGGACAGGATGATGCTAAACAGCAAGTGGACTAAAAATGGACCTTTGTGAAACCCCCCTCTTACCACCGCACCCTGACCGCCGCGTGCATGTGGCTGAGTTTCCAGCTGAGCGGCTGCCATCCTGCCGCAGGTCTGCTGATGCTGCCTCATTGCTTTTCCAGCCCTGACCACGTGCCTGGATATCTGCAGGCGCGGACGGGGATCAGACTGGTCCCTGCTGCTCCTGCCTTCTCTAATCACCCCGTACAAAGCCAGGCAGGAGCAGGGCAGGCTCTAGCAGTGCAGAAAGTGTTGTGCTAATTCACTGAAGGAAACCAGCTTGACTTCCTATTTTGACTGCAACATCCCAGGGCAGAAGCTGGAAGCCCTTAAGCAGACACTGTGGTCCAATGCCATCCTCCAGCGGCTCACTGGCTGCAGCCTTCTTGGGCTGGATGTGCTGAGAAACCTGAGCTGGGGTCTAGAACCATGATCAGTCTTGGCTGTGGCAACACTGAAAGACCTAGAGAAGCAATGCAGACCCCAAAGATCCTGAATTGCTGCAGAGATCTCCTAATCCAAGGGATCAGCTCGGAGGTGAGCTCTCGGCCCGTAAGGTATCACCATGTGCATTTTCCTGCAGAACGGGGAAACGCTCCAGGTCTGCTCTGCGCCTCTGGCAGCCCTACACCCCGGCTCCACTGGCACGGAGCTGATAGGAAGAGCTGAGCCTGCGAACGAGGGGGTTTTCCCTTGGCTGAGCGGGTTGCCGTCCCTCTCTGTGCTTCCAGATACCTTTGTACAACACACACGAGCCATAACAGCAACACACCTACCCAGATCAGAGCCGTGAGACACTCCAATGATGACGTTTTGATAGGAATGGGAATCCTCCTCTTTCTCTGGCAGAGAGAAGAAAGAGGGGGACAAAGGGCTTAAGGAAGCATAAGTGACCTGGGAAGATCCCTCAGCACCTGCAGGAGAGGGCTGTTTCCCACAATGAAATGCACATTAGCTAAGAAACCGTTAGTCTTCATGGCAGCCTGCACCGACCCGGGGCCAGCGCATCCCCAGCACAGTTGAAGGGGGCGATCGCTGCCCCATGGGAGCACCATCACCACCGATGCTGTGGAAAGCCGGCCGAGCCTCTCCGGCCATGGCACCACTTCCCAGCCTCCCAAGGGTGAGCGGCCAAAGCCAGCCCTGAGGCACCATGACTTTTCTTACCAGTAGGAATAAAACCCAATAAGCATAATTACTAGCCCTACAGCAGCCCCTAAGGTGAACAGGGGAAGGGCCAGCTCCAGCAAGGAGTGAATGCCCAGGCACGCAGCCCAGGGAGGGGGTATTCCTTCCCAGTGAGTGTTAAGCTTGTGACTGTGGTGTCTTCTTGGGCTTATTCTCAGTTTCTGGGAAGGAACTGAGCCCCATTCCAAGCACAACATCTGTTTGAGCCCAGTACACAAATCTATTAGCACCTAGAACCAAACTCTGCTTAAAAGAATTTAAAAAAGGCCCGAGCTCTTTGTTCTGTTGCTGGTTATTTCAGCTCTCTGGATGGGCCCGTGAGCGGCTGAACCATGTGAGTCCCTAGGTTGTTAACCTCAAAACCTGCATCCACCAATGCTGAAAACACCACTGACACCCAACAGTTAGCGTGGTCACGGCACCTAAGCTGGAAAAGTTTGCAGACAGTGTAAGCACCGCTGCTGCCCATGCCACGACCCCTCCGCACTTCTTCAAAGCTGAAGGGGAGAAGCACCGAACTCAGCGGGTCGACTGACCTCAGCCAGGACAGGCAGTCCCTGCACCGGTGAGGGCTCTGCTGCCCAGAACCACGCCGGGCAGGAGGGGAAGGCGTTAGCCAAGTGAGCCACTCAGAGCAGCTCCGCAACAGCTACACACTGACACTACCTCTAGGTAGTCCTCAGCCACTGAAAAAGTACTAAAACTAATAAGGGATACAAAAACATTCATGGTAATACATTCAGGTTTCTCTTTCTCCCTCCCTCCCCCCCCCTTTTTTTTAATAAATTAAATTTTTTCAGTAAATAAGGTATTTTTTCTCTTTTTTTAAAATTTTTTTTTCCTCCCTCCAGTCTTTTTAAATAAAAAATGGGATTCATGTTTTGAAATTCATTTTAGATAAAACCAGATTGATGTCTGAGTCAGCGCAGAAAAATGCTGAGTACCCAGGGAGGTGAAAACGTTTCATAGATGCAATATTTGCATTGAAAAGATGCGTTTGAATGCAGCAGTGCATTTCATCCCACCTTCACTCGCTAGCCTCATAAACCAAGCGTACAAAATATTTGATGGCCTCCCTTTGACAAAAAGCTTCTGGATGAGGACAAGCCCTTTCCTGCGTGTCTGGGCAGGACCCTGTGGGGCTGCAACCTCTGCTCACCCAAACCAGACCGAGCTACGAACAGGAAAATGGCCTCATTACCCCAAACGCTGCTGCAGTGATGGACAATTCACTGCTGCCCAGAGACAAAACAGGGTGAGAACAAAATGTTTTGTGCAGTTGGAGCCATGGATGCGTTTGGGTTGTCCTGTTTATAACCAACGGATGGGCTGATTGGGGCTTGCGCATCCCTCATGCCCCACAGCTCTCCTACACCCCTTAATGAAAGTGTCTCCTGGACCCCCACTTGCTTCAGGCCGTACGGCAATAACGCACAGACCTAGGCAAGAGAAGTCTCGTGGGCTCCCTGGAGCCACAGGGCAGCCGGGCTGGCGGCTGGAGAAGAAACCCATCTACTCACATGGAGACCTTACCGTCGGGTGGTGTGAAGAACCGGGCAGAGTTGTAGTAATCCAGACATATGGGCTCCCTGTAAGAAGAGCCGCAGTTAGCTCCTCCTGCCCCGGGCTTCCCAACCTGAGCTACAAGAGAGCCAGGAGTGTGTGACCGCACTGCGACCAGTATGGCTCCGCTCGACCGCGCTGGCAGGCAGCGACCAGCTACTTACACGTAGGCAGCGTCCCCTTGCAGGCAGTCCTCTGCAAGCACAAAGGGGTTGCTGTCAGCACACCATACCATTGCATAAAGTCAAACCACTGTCCCAAAGCACAGCTGGACAAATTCCCCGAGTGCAGCTATAGCAGACATCCCCCGCAGCCAGAAAGCCCCAGCATGGCCCCAAAGCCCATCCACAAGCAGAGCCGGGAGGCTGGAGCAGGGGGAGGCAGCCCCAATCCACCCCAGGCCCTGAGAAAACCAGGGCTCACCACTTCTCATGGACAGATCCTGCCAGCTGGCAGGGAGATTGGGAATATCCTCCCGTGTTTGGGAAAGGAGAGCACAGCTCAACGTGCCAATAATCCTCTTAGGGCAAGCACCAGCTCACGCCGCCCTGGGAGGGAGCGGGGGGCTCGCGAGCATCCCGTCCCCCTCTGCTCTGACCGTTAATCAGATCAGTGCGTGTCTTATAAAGCAATCGCTAAATTAACCAAGCCAGAGCTCCACCAGCTGCAGTGTCAGCTGCCTGCATGCTCCCTGCCGGCTCTCATCCCCGATAACCTCTCATCGCCTTGGCAGCCTTCCCTCCCCACACCCCCGGACATGCAGCTGCAGCATTTACCTGTCAGGAAATTCTGATACCTGGACTCGGTCCTGCTCCCTGGGGAAAAGCAGAGGGGCACATTATGCTCGGGCTCAGGCTGATTGATGGGAGCCATTGGATGATGGAGCCACCAAGCATTGTGGCACCAGCAGCTCTGCCCCTGCTCCGCTCCTTGCTCGGGGCCAGGGGACACAGCTGCAAGGTTGGACACCCCAGGGCAGAGGTGTTGGGACAGCCAGGGGTGATATTTTAAATAATCTGGCCCTGTAGCTCTAACCACGACTGGTCAGCCATAGCAGGATGAGCACTGGATTTTAAACTCAGACCCAGGCTAGCTCTTATTAAGCGTTGCTGCGCAGACCAGCCACAAACGTCGTGGGTAGGTGCTAATAACAGCAGTTAATTTTATAATCACCCAGCCTGTTTCCAGAATAAACCCCGGCCATGGCCTGCCCAGGGTCCAGCAGTGAGCAACCAGCCTCTCAGAGGCTCTGTCTTCCCAAAACCGGTGGGAGCTCCCAGCGGGCACCTACACAAATGAGCTGAGACTTGCAACATCCCCATTTATGAATTTTGCAGGAGGTGCTTTGCCCACGGCCGTGTGGATGGGGAGAACATTGAACCGGAGCCTGCCCTGGGGGAGATGCTCACCGTATCCAGCACGGCGGGAGGCGCCGAGCTCCTTGGTGGTTTTCCTGAAAGAGAGAAAAGGGAGCTAAAATCCCAGGTCTGAGCAAACCGTACCAGGGGTTACAAACCACAGCAATGAGTAAGCCAGAAGGACCATCCGTGAAACCCCCCTGCGAGGTTACAACAGGACACACATCAAGCAATGGGAAATGAAGAGTTTGGGGTCAAATCCCACTGTGCCTGAATATGGCAGCAGAGTTATTGCGGCCATGTAGTTCTTGGGGGTTTTGGTGATGGGGAGAAGGGGATTTCTTGTGTCAAACTGCTTATAAGCAAAGAATGGTGGTTTCTTTTTCATGGTGTACGTATTATGTACAGCCACAGCTCATTTCCTTGGGTTCGATTTAGTTTGGTTAGTTGCCAGCAGAATGCATTCAGACCAAAGAAAATCCCGAAAAAGTCTAAACCCACTACTGACATCAATAAATTAAGTATAGCCCAGGCCACATCTACAGGGTCCAGAACCCAATCCCAAATCCTGAACATTCATGTATGTTGGGTGAAGTTCATCCAAACTTGGCTCTATAGCTAGGTTTTGGGGTTTTTTTTACCTACCTTGCTATTGATAAGTTTTCAGGTTCCTTAATTTGTTCCAGTCGTCGGGTTGTAGCTAGCACCAAGAACAAAACGAGATGTTAATTATTAGGGCAGCAGCAGATATTTCAATGAGCACAGAGCATCCAAGAGAGAGGATTCCCCAGTACTGGCAAGTGTTTTTCCAATGCATCCCAAAACAGCTTCCAAATCGTTCCTCGAAAGTACATAGTGGCCAAAATGGGAAACAGAGAAAAATCTGGTGTCTGTGCAGACCGCGGAGCTAGCAAACACACATCGGAGGAAGCTACAATCCCAACCGCTGCCTTATTGCCTATTCTCCCCCAAACCCACTTGATCTGGGGACCTTTCCCACGCTCAGCACCAGTAGGTCATAAGCTTTGGTCAGGCTGGGCTAGAAGTGAAGACTAATAGGGGGTTTGTGGGGCTCAGACCCAGCAAGGTCCTAGGGAAAGGAGCGGCCCTGCAGAGCCCGTCTGCAGACAGTGACATTTAATACAGACCCTGTCAGCAGCTTGTTTCAGGATAAAAATCAAAAGGTCAGCGCCCAACCCAACTTGCCGCAGGAAGTAGTCAGGGGGTGATGATAAATGAGTCACTCCTGTCAATTTGGGTTCACCCACACTGTTGTTTTCACAGGGCAAACAGAGCATTTTGAAGAGCCCAAGCTCATAAGGCGGTGCATTTCAATGACATTGCTTTGGTGATTTATTTTCAATGCGAAGGGAGATTTTTTCCTAGAGCTCAGAATTTGCATCGCTAGAAGCATTTAAGGTGGCTTTGACAATCTCAGCCTAATATCATTTCACCACCTGGCTTCAAGGTGACCCTTTTATTTTTACTTTCCCCCCGTTCCGTGCACGCAGGACTCCCACCCTGCAATGCAGGAGCCCTGGGCAACGTTCATACTCACTGGAATGGGATCGAATCACCTCGAACCTCTGCTGGCTTTCGAGCCTGGGAAAAAAATAAAGGTACAACCTCAGCTGAATTTTGGGGTCTATGACAAGTAACATAGATGCAAGAGAGCTCCCTGTTTGGTGAGCGGAGGGAAGAGAGCACAGCCTCTGCTCTGGGCTTGGTGAAATGCCGAGGCGCATCGCTCAGCGTGTCATGCAGGACCCACATGAGCTGGGAGCAGCTTCCCGGACTCCTCTTTGACCCTTTGAAGTCAAGATGTGGTTATGGACAATTGGCAGATCAGCCAACACCAGCTAAGGGAAGGACCCAGGGATGAGGAAAACGTTATTTAGGATAATTCCTACTATGACACTTTATGCACCAGTTAATGCCAGAAGAGCATTTTCGCCCAGAAAAAACTGGGTCTTCACCCATGAAATGGCTTCAAACCCCACTGCTTCACCTCTGCTGCTGTCCCTGCCCCTCCCAACAACCCTTAACATCAACCTGAAAAAAATAACATATGTGATCAACAAGAAAAACAACATGCATGCCCAATAACCTCTTTCCTTTTTAGTTAACAGGAGAGCTGTTCTTCAGAGCACAAGAGGATTCAATGGCTCTTCAAACGCAGGTGCATACAGGCACTTATTAACTCTGACTTCGGGACCCTGAAAGTGTCCCTTTCCCCCCCTCCTTTCATTCGGGTCACCCCTCCATCCCAGGCCAGTATTCACGGCACAGGGCTGGTGGGGAGATGAAGTGTCAGGCAAAGGACCTCATTGCAAAGTCTGCAAATATACAGAGTTAAACCACTTTGCTTGCAAAAAGCCCTAACTAACCCAAAACAGATCTCTAAAAAGAGCACACAGTACCACGAGTCTGAAATCAAACCACCTAATCCAGGTATAAATTTCAAGAAGTCGGAATGATTCAGTACAAGCCCGCAGGGGATGGAGCCTGCACTGGCTTTTCCATCGGTCTCCGATGGACCACACCAAAGCCTTTCCCCGGGTCCCGGGCAAGCAGGGCAGAAGCAAACACCCCAACCCAGGGAGGCCTTCACAGAGCCCCTTTGCACCACATTTGCTCCTATATCAAAGGTTACAAGCCAGCTTTTTTTTTGTTGTTGTTCTTTCTATCTATCATTTAGCTGTGGTTTGTCTGTTGATGAAGGAAATAAGGGGGTGTGCGTGCACGTACAATGCATTTCCTTCGTTGCTTATGCTGCAGGTCGGTGGTTGCTCTGGCACAGGGTCCCACCAGCACCAGCCAAAGGCAGCATCTTGTTTGTGAAGTTACCAACCTCTCTACCTCATCTCAGGGCATGACGGGACAGGATAAGGACTTGCCCTTCCAATTCTCCCAGACCTTTTTCCAACTAGTTAATGACTCACAGGCATCATGGTCAGAGCTTCAGTTTCATTTTGGGCTATTCTTTGTAAAGGCATTACCCCTTCAGCTGCGCCCTGGGCTGGGGCACGCCACCCTACATGCCCCATTCTGGGATTATTTTATTTTATATAAATCCAGATTTCATCTCCGAGGCATGGAGCGGGTCTGGCTCTGGCCAGGGTCTCAGCCCGGGTGAGCTGTTTGGGGGAGAAGGACGACTGTGAAAGGCAACTTACTGGCTCCTCCGCTCACTTGACTGCTTCTCTCGCTTGGTAGCTGGAAGACAAGGAAAAAAAAAAGCTCTTAGAAAAGGATGATTTGGGAAATAAAGATCAGAAAGACCAATAAAACACGTTCATGAAACTTCTTCAATTGGGAGCGCGAGAGGACAGCAGAGGCAGCGAGCAGCAGTTGCAATAGGGTTTTGATTTTTTTTCTTTAAACCGTGTCTAAAGGGCAGTATTTATCTCAGACACCACAGAGCAAGCAAGCAAGCCATTCCTGTCACCAAAACCCCACCCTGTAGCCTCTCCCAGTAAAACCCACCCAGCACTGAGAGGGAGGCTTGACCCCCCTGCAAGGGTGGGTGCTCGCCCCGCTCTCTTTGTATTTAAGGTATATATGAATACATCCCACAGCCTGTCCTTTCGTGCCTGCCCTCCTCCTGCCCGTCTGCCCCAGAGACCCTGCAGGATTTGTGCATCTGGGTATGGTCATCCTGTGCGGGCTGTCCCAAAGCCACCAACCACAGTGCCCACGGAGAAGGGTCTGCAGCCCATGGCATTGCAGCCACCCCAGGGAAGGGGTGCTGCAGGGTCGGGGGGCCCTTCCCCTGCAGCTGCTCGCAGGCCAGCGGCAGAGACCCTTCCCAGCTCAAGCTGCTGGAAGCATCCCCGCGAGGGCAAAGCTCCCTGAGCCATCACGTGGCTGAGCAGGGCCAAACCTGCCCGGAGGGTACACCCCAAAAGGAAAGGGTCTGCCCGGTGTGACCCCCCAGCCCAGCCCGGGGCCGCGGGCAGGACCCCGAAGCACGCGGGCAGCGCCTTACCGGAGAGCTGGCACTTGACGCAGAGGCTGACGGCAGCCCCAAGCAGCATCAGCGCGGCAGCCACCCACAGCAGCTCCAGCTGCGCCATGGCCCGGCCGCATCCAGCCTGAAACACAGCGGTGAGAGGAACCCTGTGAGCATCAGGGGCATGCGAGGCTGCGTGGCCGCCACTCAGAAAGCTTTTACCCCCCAAAGAGCCATGCGCTATCTGCCTTCACACCCCCAAAGAGCCGGGTGTTTGCTGAGGATGCAGAAGAGACTTTAGGGTTATATTATGACGGGGCGGCAGAGGCAATGCCCTTTCCCCATACTGCTCCGGTCCGAGGGCCTGCCCACACACTTTCCGCTCCAGCAAGACCTGAGCACACCCCAGAGCTGAACCCCCCATTTCACCGCAGGGAAAGAGAAGAGGTTCACGGGGTTTCCCTTGGGACACCGGCACAAAGAGGAAAAACCCACTTGTATTTACTCATTCCCAATCCCATAACCCACGCCGCCGTCATCAAACACTGTCAGCAGATACTATTTTTTAATATCTAGAAGAGAGGGCAAAAAGGGAGGCACTTGGAAATATTCAAAGCTGCCAAGACCTTTGTACAAGGCACTCTAGCTATTTCCCTGCAGCACAGAATTACTTTAAATGTTAAATTCCCCACGCTTTTTCCTGTGTTGAGCTGGCTCAGACACCAGCTCTTCCCCTCCTTTCCATGACAGGCTCTTCCACAAACAGCAGCTAACATTTTGTAATAATCAGCATGATTTGGCTTCGATTTCTTCCCTTAAAATACAAAACATCCTATAAATATCACAGAAAACAGCCTGCTGGGACTGGGACGGATCGTTTAGCCCATTCCTATTCCCTGGGACCAGATTTTCTTTGCTTATAGATTATTTTAATTTATTTTTGTTTTTAATAAACTACTTCTTTGGCCCCTAGGGATGGAGACGCTTCAACTTGCCAAAGGCCAGTACGTCATTGCTCTGCCTGGTAGGAAGCTTTTCTGCCTAACTTGAATCTCCCTTACTACAAATTAAGCCTGTATTGTATCGGTATTGGCCACTGTGGATGGGGGGAGGAAATATACATATAGGGGGAAATAAATATACATAAAAATAATAAATAATTAAAATAATTTCTAAATAACAGACAACAGAAAACAGCAGCTTGGTTCTGCCCTACTCAGCACCTTCTGCCTCCGCTCGTGTAAAGCAGAATAATTAACATTTCTCTGCCCAAACTGCAAGCCACGCTGACAGCCCACTCATGCGGGATAAAACCCAGAGACCTCCTTGCAGCAGCCGAGCCTCTCTGTGCTGAGCGAGCATCCTCCTGCCCGTGCGGCCGAGGATGCCGGTGGGAGGTGTCCGGTCTGGTTTGGCATCGGAGTCCCAGTCCTACACCAGTGTCCTAATTACCGGGGCACGGTGTAAATGACTGTGGGGCAGGGGAAGGAAAGGAAAGACACAGTCCCCCATTTTTGCTCCAGACAGCCCCTCGAGCACAGCATTGCTCTGCCCCTGCCAGGAGGGAGCGATCGCTGAAGGACGGGATGGGCTGCCTGGCGTTTGGTGTCAGCACCCTCTCAGCGGTGCCCGAACACGGTCTGACTGCCCAAAAGTCCCTAAATCGAGCAGGATGATGACTTGGCTTTGAGATCGTCCTCTCTGCTTGTGAGGATACTGGGTTTGTTTCTAGTCCCTTCAAGGTCACGCAGACTCGCAAGGCCATCGCAGCTCCCAGTGCGTGTTCCACCGTGGCTTTGCTCTTTATAGACCCCCTGGGGGCCTTTCCCGGCCAAGTTCCTTGCAGCACTTTCTGAAGAAGCTGCGATGAGTCGTTTTAAATTAATGGTGTGCCCAGCACCCACCCTGACGGTGCAGGACCAGCACTCCCAGCTGCAGTCAGGACGTCAGGGACAGAGCCTGGTCAAAACCATGTGCTTTCTCACATCATTTTTTCTTGGCTCAACATCCCCCCTGGAAATCATGAGCTGTGGATCATCTCTAAAGCATGTGCAAGACGCAGCTAAGGGAAGTTGGCCCAATGCTGGTGACCGAAATTCATTATACAAAGGGCTGTAACGTTGATGGTTTGTTTGGGGGTTTTTTTTGGCTTGGGGTTTTTTTTTTTTCTTCTCCTCTCTCTTTTTTTCTTTTTTTTTTTTTTTTTAATAAAGTAAAGGCAAGGCAGAGCTGAAGGCGCCTGACAACACTGACCTAGTTTATACCATTGTAAGGCAGGCCGCCATCTCCCTTCTAGAGCCGGTTTAATTTCTGCAGCGGGGCAGTAGCACCGCAAAGCCAGGCTGCTCCCGAGCCCCTCACTCGGCAGGAACACGAAAGGTGGTTATTTGCAGGGGCTGCTGAACAGGGCACCGCATGTCCGATCCCCACCACGGCATCCCCCACAGTGAAAGCTCCCATGGGCACCAAGTCACAAGCACAACACCAGCCCGGAGGTTATTATTTACGCACACCAAACACCCAAGCCCCTGGAAATCCTTTCCTTTGGTACAAAACCGCCTCTCGTAAGGAGCTGAAGGAAGGAGGTGATGAACAGATTTATGACAAGCAGAAGGCTGGAGGCGCTTACTCACGGCTGGCGGGATATAAATAAAATATTTGGAAGGCTGAACGTGCTTTCCCTGCACTCCGCCTTGGGGAGACGGCAAGGAGAATAAATAGGCTCAAGCCACTGAGGGCTGTGATGAGGTCCAGATATACCAGAAGGATGCACAGAGTAAATAACTTGCTGATCAACCCTGCTTTCAAAATGCTGCATTCAAACACGAGGAGAAAACAGGATCCCATCTAGTTTTGGCTCTTCAGGAGTAAAATTCAGAGAGGAGCAAAATGCCCTGTTCTCTTTATACACTTCTCTGTTCTCTTTTTATAGGTTTTTTTTCCCCTTTTTCCACTGACAGAAGTTTCTCCCTGCACAAGGAAGCCAGTATGGCCACAGCACATGCCTCTGGCAGCGAGCACTGCCTGAGCACCACGCCTGTGAAATCCCCTGGGAGCAGCCAGTCTGAATAAGCAATTCCAGGGAGAGTAACCCACTGAAGGCTGGATAAAGTCATGATCTCTGCAGCACGGCGCTTCTCCTGTGAGGGGGAAGCACGCCTTCCTGAACAGGAGCTGCTCATTTCATGGCCTCAGATATTTTTAGCAATCAAAGAGACAAACTTTTTTTTTTTTAATGGGAAGAATTAACGAACTTGCAAAAGATCATCCAGTCTGTACGCACTAGGTCTTATCAGCCCGGCTGCTGGTGTGGAAGGTTTCTAGTCCTAAGTTATAGTGAGCCTCCAATAACGGGGCTCGCTATAAACAGCCAAGGGAAGGAGAGGTTGTTTTATCAGGGAAGATTGAAAGGTCTCTCGCTTTTAAGTCTACTAAAGCGGAGAGTAAGAGTACATGGACATTCATTGTCAATCTGTCCGAGAGGGAAACACCAAAGTGAGAAAAGCTGTTTAAATTTAAATAAGACAACACTGGCTTTTAAAAGGAGTGGGTATAAGCTGGATATGCACAGGCTGGAAATAAAATTCCTAATGGATGGAAAGTCTGGAAGAACTTTCTAACAGTAGCAGAAGAGACAAAAAGCTCACTTAAAAACCCTTTAAGAGTACTTAAAACGTACTTAAACTTTTTACTGAAAATCCAGGAGAGTGAGGAATGTGTTGATGTGGCATCAGCAAAAATGGCTGGTTTTCTGTAAGATTATTTCTAAGTCCTTTTAGCCCATTGCAAATGTCAAGCCCACCCCCCAAGGTCACACTGCAAGGTAAAGACTGAAATTGCAGGTTTATGTCATGCGTTCAACTTATTTGTAAAAAAAATGCCCAAAAGGTAAAATATAAACCAGTCTTCTCCTCTCCCCTCCAGAAAGTTTTGTGGTCTGCTCCAGTTTGCAATAAATTAAGGCTAATTCAGACTGATTCGGTGAGTCACCAGCATGAAATATAAAGTGGAGAGTTTATTTAAAACCTCGCCATATGAAATTTAGCATATGGACTTGTTGAACAGATGCAATATTCAGCTTGACTCAATGTCTCTAACATTTCTAAGAAAAGAAACGCTACTTTCTGTTTGTCTACGTTGCACGGATTACCGCAGAAAGTCCCGTCAATTTAGAAATTAAAAAGTTCTAGACCAAGGAAGCTCCTGTTGTTGGAAGCACTTCAATGACCAGCATTGAGCCTCCAGAAAAGCTCCTTTCCAGAGGTCTGCACATCCCATTTCCTACCAGATTTTATGCCAGTGTAAATTTTCTTAGGAAAGCTGCTGCAGTATAGATAAAGTCTGGTTTTGTGCAGCTATTCAAGTAGACCACGCTTTATTTTATGCCAGGGGAGCAGTAGATGCATTTTGGTAGAACATAAGACAAGAGGGAAAACTGGAATTGATAAATCAACTTTAAGATAGATTATCACTTTGTAAGATGCTTTAAAAAAAAACCTCAGGTGGAAAATCCAGTGCAAAATCCTAATCACAACAAGCATGCCATCATAAGGATCTAATTCACAGAAATATCCTGTATTTGTCCTTAACTCCCCCTGTTTCAGGCAGCATCAAAGCCACGCAGCATCCTCTGCTGCTGCTGCGGAGTCCAGGGGGACACCACATTAGGAACTGCAGATATAGGCAACCCATATGTACCTAACTAAGTACTCCTATTTAGTCCACAGCAATGAAAATGAGCCAATATCACACAAGATTATCCCATAATTATCCCGTTTTGCTAGAGTGCCTACCTCATGGCCCACATTACACTGAACATTGATCACAAGAGAAAACTGATGCCAAGACAAAGCTCTTTCCATCTAGGATTGGCAATTTCAAGCACTTATATGCAGTAAAATAAATACATTCATACACATGATGCCATTCAGCCCTGAAACGGATGGAAAACCCAGAAAGTGTAGTTCAAGTCAGCTGTTTCCTAGGATTGGGCTTTGGAGGGGCAAACATTGTGGGCTGCAGTGGTCCCAGAAGCAGGAGCCAGAAGCAGGACTGAACAGATTTGGGATGAGGGCAGCTCAGCTCAGCCTGAACCTTCCAGAACATTTTAGTAGATGTGAATGCAGAAGTAACGTAATTAAAAAAAAGCCACACTGCCATCAGCAGATGGAGTGGGGATGTGTAAAGAATAGTATCGTAAAACAGGCAATCCAGGTTGTATGGGACAGACTCTCATTTTGGGTTCAGAGGGGTATAAGTGCTGCTGAGAAGAGATATTTGGTAATTTTCATACCTTGGAGCTTGTCAGGTGATGGCCATGAGCAGCAGCAAGGAGTAACATCCAGCACGTTGCTTTTCAGAGGGGTTTTACAGGGAGACCTTGAACCCTCTTTAAAAGGGTCACTGAGGTCTAGCCTAGGATCTCTGAGCTCGCTGAAATCAGTGGGACACCCCACCTGCCCCAAAGCCTTCACACGAACCCCACGCACCCCCAGGCAACTTTATCTCCCCATCCCTCCCTCTCCCACCTTACCCACAGCCTCAGCTGCTCTCCCCCATCTGTCCCATCTCCTCCTGCATCTCACGGCCGCAGCCACCAACGCTGGAGCGGGTTCCTCCAGGGCTCGTTAGCCAGTTTCTGGTTTCCTGTCATCATCTGAATCACTAACCCCAACATCCGCTGCTCGGCTGGTCAGCCCCTCGCCAGCTCACAAGAGGGACTTGGGGGCAGCGCTTGCACAAACTCACCCCGGGCAGCTTCTCGCAGGAGCGTTTCGGTTTATCTGCCGCGGGGAGAGGAAGAGGCTCGGACAGCGAGGAACCACGCATGCCACCAAGGTCCCTTCCCAAGCAGCCCTTGAGTTTCAGACGGAGCTGGTGCCCCAAAAAAGTTCAAGTTTCCTTTTAGCAAAGAGCCTTTGCAGGATTTAACACCCCACGCTGGAAGTGGCAGATGCTGCCTGGAAAAACTCAGAGCAGATAAAGCAAATAGCAAGTCCTCTCTTAGTTTTTACAGAAAAGATGATATCAAGTCTCAAAGGCAGCAAATAGCCTGAGGTCACCGTTGCTAACAGCCAAACCTGGAGCTCCTGTCCAGAGCTGTAAGAATAAAACTATTTCTTATGCTTCAGCATTGGCAGTTTGCAGACATCAGACACAATTTCAGTGTACTCTTAAAAAAAAATAGTAGTTCCCTAATTTTTTTTTTGTGCTTGAATAGGAGGATTTATGAGTAATGGGGAATTTATCTACTGGCTTAGAGCCCCGTTACAGTACATGCAATATGTATCCTGCTCTAGGAATAGGGAAGTCTGCACGTGTACGTAACAGCCCTGTCTAGTTGTAGCTACCGGAGAGTGCAACAGGCAGCCGGGCACACGCTTTACAACTGCAAACAAAACGACGTTTCATGCTGCCTCTCATTAAGACTCTATAATATCTCTCTTACATACAGCCATGTAAGTTATTCAGTAAAGGGAAATTTTATTATGTTTAAATTAGGGCACTCTCAAGCTACCACAACCAGTCATCTACATCCATCTCTCTATGATAGAAGGTGGCTCTTCTACCATAAAAATGCTAAAATAGCCAACTGTTTACAACTTTGGCTACCCTGGGATGGGAAACTTGCTATCAAGCTTTCAGAGGAAATGTTACTTTGATAAGATAGTTAACTACTGCATGTGCAAATACATTTAGACTTTCTCTCTTCCAATTCTAACCTGAGGTGCAAAAATCATTGCTTGCACGCACCTTTCAGAGTCGTTCCCACAAGAAATCCAGGTGCAGAAGCCTATCTTAAAATCAGTACGTATAATCTGAACCAAAGACTAGAAGAACTCAGCTTTGAATTGTTTGTATGGTTTCTGGCTGGCCTCTGCATAAGGAATACTATATAACGTGAAAGGCATTTCTGACTGCTAAAACAGTTGCTACAAAATCGGCATTTCTAGCAGAGGTCTTGGCTATGAAGTCGTTTTTTAGGGGCTTTCTAGCAGGTTTTTACATATTTAAACAATAGCTGATAACAGAAGTTTTACAAAAACGTTCTTTATAGCAGAACTGATGCTCTGAATATGCTGGAAACAATTACAGTTTGTCTTTCATATCAGAAATCTATTTCATTAGGAACAGCCACTGCTAAAAAGGTACCATGTATTTGCTTACAGGTTCTCTGATGGGTCTCATGGCTTCTGAGATGACTCACTGCCACGGTACGGACGTTGCCACAGTTGGCACGGGTTGTAGCAAAGGCACCTCGTGTTAGTCCCCTAATTGTCTCCTGGACCGACACATGCACCTGCTCAGCCTCTCTAGAACAGGTAGAAGCTGTCACCATGCCCAAGGTGCAAAGCACCAGCGTCAGCCCCAGTGCATTACAATGGCTCTTGGGTAGAGCGATGCCCTTTGAAGACATCAGTTGTCTTGAGAGGCCAACCACCTTGATTTCTAACTTTGCTTAGAAGTAATTACTGCAGTAGCACCCACTGTTGTATAGATCCTATCTCCCTTCTTCGTATTTCTCACGAGAAGAGCTTGATGCAGGGGTTTAAGATGACAGCCCTCACTCCGAGCACCTACCAACACAACCATGAGTTCTGCTCTTCGTGAGGCCGGACCAAGCCCCCTCTCTGATGCACACACAATAACCCCTCAGACACCAAACCCAGCTTTGGATACCAGGCTCTACCCTGCATCTGTCCCCTCCCTCCTGTAACCCCTGTGCCTCATCTAGACCTGCGGCTAGAAACCGTTTCTGGTCTGATAAAAGGTCAAAGACAAGAGAAGCATCATGCTTTTGTCTACTGCAATAAATTATGTAAAATGCCACATTACAATTCCACCTTTCCATGTCCTTTTCAGAGATTACCCATTTCAGCTTGGTTTTGTTTTCCCTCCATAACAAACACGTAGCATCTACTCCTTCGGTCAGTTTTACCAGCGAACCAAACCCTCTTTTTTTTTTTTTTCTTTTAATACATAGCTAACCAGCTGTAGAAATATCTCCTTGGGCCCAGAGAGATCATGAGGCTCCATCTTCCACCCTCCCCAGTTTACCTGTTGGGGTTAGGAGACTGAATGCCCTGGGGACCAGTTTTACATCCTTTCAGATAAAGGTGGGGTCTGCTCAAAGACCAGCTGGTTTTGCTTGAACCAGGTGTTATGACTAATGCTGATCAGAAATTCTCAGTGGAAGAACTATTAGAAATCAATGCATCATCTAAACCTGACTTTTCTGCAGAAACATGCCCAATGCTGAAAGTTTTGAGGAAAGGTTTCTGAGCTCCTACAGGCTTTCTCCCAGAGCTCATAAGCTTTGCAAGTCAAGCATTGCCTACTTTGCAGGAGACCAGCATTCAAATCCCCCACGCTTTTGGACCAGAATAAGCATGTCTCATCTCAACCACGAAGTATTTGTTTTGCCAAATTTTCACAGTAGCTTTAATGAAAGGGACATCTTGGAGGAAATTTTCTGACATGCTAAAGTAGTGCACGCACATTTTTGTACAGACCAAGAAACGGCTTTCCTCTCGGCTGTAGCTGCATGAGCATTTCCCCAGCTAAAGGGGAAGTGCCACCTCCCCCCCTTCCCCAGCTGCACGCCCCACTGCAAATCTGATCTCACCGAGCTGAAACCGAAAGCAGCTCCGTTACAGCTGAAGATACATGCTGCTACCACCCAGTGGAAAGACAACTCACAGCTAGGATTTCTGGGTGCTTTACAAAAATTTGGCCAAGTAAGGCTTGCAAAGACTGATCCTGTACATCCTTATGGCGCTATAAAGCTTCCTCCCGTTCTTATCCTGCTCAGTTCATCCCTGTAGACACCATAATTCTTAAATTTAAACACAAAACCCTAGAAGGTTTGAATGCTTTTATTTGGTTTTTTTATACAGCAATACAAATTATACAGATTCATTACAGTACAGATTTTGCAGGGGTTTATAGAGGTACTTCGTGATTTTTGGTTTACTTAAAAGAAAGAGGCAGATCTTGGGAGCACGGTGACACGAACAAAACAATCTCATAGTAGGAAGCAAATCCCTACCACGCTGAACGCTGACCTGGCTGAAACCTACTGGGTGGAAAGGTGGTGGCAGCATTCCTGGCAATAACGTATCCAAAACATCAACCCTGGGATACTCTAGAGCTTTTCACAAGAATTTGTGAGCTTACAGGTAAGCAGGTTGTTCCTGTAACAATGCCAAAGGTCCTTAAAGCCCTTGGATGCACTTTGCTGCAAAGGGGACAGAAATGAGGGAAGCTGATGTTAAAATTAGCCTGCCGTTGAGCAGGCAATGACATGTAACAGAGTCGTTGCAGCTATGGAAAAGGAAACCATAAAATGCTTTAGATTTAGTCACCCAAACACCTACAGTAAGATGAGGAACAGGTTCTTAGACCTAGTAACAGCAACACTGCACGCACACCATGACACCGCATGTGCAACCAGAAGCCCATCTCCCGTTTCTTGCGCCCATCTAAGCTTCAGAGAGCAGACATGGGCAAGAACCAGCAAAGCTCCCTTGCAATCCCTAATGCGCAGGATAAGTGCAAGCTATACACCTATAGCTTTGGCAGTACGTTTCTCCAGTTAGTCCAGAACACACAATGTCATCAGGCTATTGCTATTACTGATGTGCATCAGGCTTGAGAGCCAAGTGTCTGGCACTGAGGGGTTAAATCCTTTCAGAAAGCAAGGTCAAAGAATATGATTACACCATTTTAAATACTTCTAATCAGTTTGGTTTAATACTGATATAGTGAGTGGTATCACAAATAACAGAATAAATTGCAGACTATATAGACAAAATGTATGCACCCAATAAAAGATGGCCCTCTGCCACTTCAAATACACTTGACTGCTTAAAATCCTGCAGTGGATAAGTGGCATTTGAGAGGAGGGATTCAGCTACCAGATTAGAAAATTCCAATCTCAGCTGGAAATCAAACTCCTCTTCAGCCACAGGAACTCCCCTTTCTAAAAATTTAAGACAAGCATCACCTACAAAATTGCGCCCCAAGAATCCAGTCCAGAGAAGTGCCCTTGAGAACTATGAAGGTAAGTGATTCTGCGCTAGAATATGCCAGGATACACGAACAGCCCCATTCCTTCAGAGCCTTCACTCTCATCTGGTAGCAAAACACAGAAACCATCAAAATGTAAAACATAAACTTAACACAAATTTAAAGATGCTTGCAGTTAACAGCTTATTGCCTGTGTTCTTGCTGTAAGCCAGTGTGAATAATCATGAGACACACTTCCACACGCTGAGAAGGAATGAGGTCGGTGTAGAAAACCAGCGACCTATGCCTGGCTTCAAACTGTATTGCTTGGAGCAAACTTGACACACACAGCCTTTGTCCAAAACACACTCTAGGTGAACGGGGGGATTCCTGGAAAACAGTCACTCCAAGCAGCTCTGTTCAAAGCAGTCAGTGGGACAAGGGCTGCTCTGAAAGTGGCTACACGCGAGCGCTCTGATGAAGGGGTTGCACATGCATTTCAAAGTTTGCTGGCTTTATTATTAAATCTTTTCTACAAAAAGGAGGGGTTGCAATATCACAGGATTTGCTCTAAAATTCTCAAGATATTATAATCTTTTCTGAAGACAAGTCAGCAGCTAGTACTACAGGTAGCAAATGCTCCTACTATACTATGTGCTAAAGCCAGGATTGAAACTATAATAGAATTCCTAAGACAAGTTGAAAAATATCAGCATCATCCAAAACTGCCCTGGGACAGCGAGTCTCGGCCACAATCACTCTCTATCACAACCAGCTCTGGGACGCCTAGCAGAACTTCAGAAATTCATGGTCAGCATTGGAGACTCTTAGTAGTGCCAGCGCATCTCAGTAGTATGTTAACATTTTGCTGCTACTTTAGGAAGGCAAGTAAGCCACCCTTCGAGGGCATAAATTCAACTTGACTCTATCCCCAGCCCATCATTTGAATATGTGACCACTCCTCCACCTCTTTCTTCAGCCATCAGAACAACATTCATGACCACAAGCACAAAGAGCCCCCTCGGATGCTGTTACCGACTTGCACGGTCCAGTGAGTTGGCAACACACCCGTGCCAGCACTGGGCTGCTGCCATTAGAGGACTGGGATTAGCTCTCCCAGGACTGCTCCTGGGCTTGGGAGCTCAGGGGGGGTTACTTTTTGGTGGTTGACAGTGGAGTTTTGCAGCACGTTAAGTGCCTGCTGCTTACTCCTGCATTGTCCCACAGCTCCTCCAGAGACACCACACCAGCTTTCCCCACCTGCAACCCAACTGGAGAAACACAACAAAGCACTTTCTACAGTAGCAAAGCAGTGCTATGCCTTAATTCAATATCAGTTCCAAAACCTGTCTGCTGCATTCCTGACTTCAGTTTTGTTTATTTTTTAAGTTCAAGCTTGAAGAAAGCTCTGCACACCTACTAGAAATAACCTGGTGAGAATATGAATAGCCACAAAGTGAATTATCCATTTGTTACCACTGCTGGTAACCTCCTCGGTCTAGGCTTTGCCATGCCAGGCTTAGCTTTAAGCTGCAGGTAAAAGTAAGCGTTACAGATTAAACCTTAACTGCTTTCTGCTGGTGGGAGGCAGAAAAATAATCTTGCTTCCTCCTACAAAACTTAAATGCCACGTCCATATATTAAATATAGTTTTCTCAACTGTTGACACAAGCTAGTTTGATATGCTTCTGTATAGGAAAATGTTAATCCATTAAATTTTTGAAGGGGGAAAAGAAAAAGGACTGGAAGAGTCTGACCCGAAGCCATATGGGAACATAATGCACAATGCTCCAAAACCAGGCAATGCATTAATGTTTGCATACAAAGAACTATTAAAAAAAAAAGATATTAAATGATATTGGGATTAGGCTGTATTCACTAGTGGGAAACCCTTGACAAATATTAGCAGATATAGAAGAATATTTACAGGACTGAGACGAGCCATTTTCCATCTCTACCTTTCTCACAAATCAGTGTTACTTTCCTCCATACAGTGATGACATTATTGCTTCACCATCAGAACGTTTGAAAGACCAGCTACGAGCAAGCCTTGTGGTAGCTGCTGAAGGACGCTATCTCCACCAGACTAGCCCCACTCTTACATGTAACACTCAGGTTAATTATTCATGTAGGACAGTCAGGTGCTAGTACACATCAGCAAGTGGCTCCAGAGCAAGATTTGGATTCTCTGCTCAAGCTGTCCTAACAGCAGGTCTGAAGAGACTGGACTGAGTAGCCGGAAGGCAGGAATGCTTTCCATCCTTTCATGCTAGGGAAAGCAGTAAAACCAGCAGGAAGGTCAGAGCTCATTTCCTCAATAAAAATGTGGCTCTCCCTCTTTTAACTTACCCTGCAGTATGCATATACTTCAAAGACACAGGGCAACAGCCTCATTAACAGTTATGTCTAGCAAGAAACAGGTCAGCTGAAAAAGTTAGGAGAACCTGGGCAAGACAGCAGCAAGCTGATCTATTTACTTCATCTTACCACACAGACTCCACGTTAAACTGCTCACTATTCAAACTGGAAGGGCACATGTCTTGCCCTGTACCAGGCAGGGGATTCTGGTCAGAGGGTAGCAGAACCCAGCTCATGGGCAATGGCATGAAGAGCTATATGACCTGCAAGCTATAGTACTTCCAAATTCTGCCTGGCAGCCTTAGCAGTAACACTGAAGCCACAGGACAAAGAACTTGGCTCGCTTCCACTTGTACACAATTTTTACTTCACTGTGTCCTGCATGTTCCAGCAGTTGTTTAGATTAGATTCCTCCCCATTATCTTTTCCTTCCCCCCCCTTATTTGTATAAGAATGGGTCTGGTATTGCTTCCCCCTAAAATTTAAGGATGCAAATTTCCAAATTAACACAATGTTTGAAAACTGGGGGGAGGAGGGAGGGGAAGGATGCTATAGCAGACTCAAATAAAGACCAATATTAAATATTACTTAATGTTTTCTTTTATTTAAAAGATCATTCACAAAATACCATATCCATAAATTTATTTTGTTATGAAGCAGAATGTGTTAAGTGTTTGGAATTCTTTTCTTTTCCTTTTTTTTTTTTGTTTTTACATTTAAAAGTCAACTGTCTTGACTAGAGGTGAGTTTTTATATGGGAATTTGTTCTTAAAATCTTTTCCACATTGGAGATGTAAATAGGTCAATTATTGGTTTGGAATACAACCACACAAATGCATGTCTGTCTTAAATTAAGTATTAGTGTTAGACAAATGGTTCTTATCTCAGAAGCAGATTAAGTGACAGGCAGAAGGAAGGAAAGAGTAGTTCTGTAAATTGCTGGGACTCTGACATTACAAAGGTGACTTCAGGGAAAAAATTCACCACTAGCAGTGATGCTGCTGGTAGTGAAGCAGCCATGCTTCCAAACTCCTCTTGCAAGTACTCTGGTGTGCTGGCTGTTTTATCTGAAAGCTGTCAGCACTAGCATTAGGGGCCCAAGTTTTTCTCATGCATTGGACACATCCACGCTTCAGTGTTGTGGATTCAGGTTTTCTTTTTAAACATTGATGATCTCTCTCCTTTTGCTCCAGCCTCCCCTCCCTCCTCCCACACAACACTGGCAAGAAACATTTCAAATGAGGAGAGATGCAGCAGTTAGAGATGCTTTCTACCCAAACTTCTACATGAAAAGAATCTGTAGCAGAACAATTTCTAATCTGCTCATTTTCAAGTTATTCTGAAAGCAGAGGTCTTAAAACTGTACAACACTGGGCAAAGAAATACAGGGGATAATGGTGATTACATACTGCATGGCAAAGTATACACTCCCTTCAACAAAAATAAAAAAGTCAATTTTATTTGTAGAAACTTCATTTAAAAATTTACCAAACATGTAAAACCCAAAAAAAAGTAAGCAGAAAGAGCCAGTGAGCAGTTGTGCTCAAAGAGGCACATTTTTGCAGCACTAACCTTGAGCTCAGAGGTGTAGTATCATACCATTTTGAAGTCAACAGACAGCCACCAGCAAGTCTGCTGGTAGATGCTTTATCCATACTGATTCCACCACCTATTCACCAGGCTTCATCAGCCAATTTGATTTGCATCTATTAAATTGATACTTCCTGTGTGAAAGGGCAACTGTCCCCCTTAGTTTTATAAGGGGCTCTGCTGTACACAGTAACTGTATCACCAGTTGTCATAAATGGTATTTCACTACTTGGTTAGAACTGTAAATTTCTCTGTTCAACTCATCTGGACTCTCCAGTTTTCCTCTTCAGAGCCACAGCAGTACAGAACAAGACATGCAGGTCAGAAGAGGAGCACTGAGGAAGTAAAAGGAAACAATACAGGGCAATAACTAAGTCTAACCTGTGCTTCTAAAGTAAAACAAACCCAGAAAGGAAGAAGTTGAAGCAGCACCTTTGTCCAGAGACCTCCACACTCGTGGAAGCAGCTATACTGCCTTATCTACTGGCAACTGTGCTGCTTGGAAGGAAACAGAAGAGGGAAACTCAGCACAAAGCAGGCACTAGATACAGCAAAGCCAAGAACGTACTAAAAACCACTTGTTAACAGCTGACATGCATTCACAAGCTCTGTGTTTTCGGTTTCAAAGAGGACAAATGCCAGATGGCAGGAATGGTAAACTGCAGGGTTGACATTCCAGCAGAGCTAGTCACTCTGTACTGTCTTGCTTTTTCTCCCGCCTCCCCATTCCCTCTCAACCCCAAACTCAGTCGTGCTCTTTTACTACTTCCTCTCGGGGCTTGGCTCCACCAAAGATAGCAGAATTTGGGTTGGCTACTTGATTGAGGGGAGTAGCAACTGTTCGAGGTTTGAGCTGAAGTCGGGGTCGCTGTGCTCTTTCCTCTGAAAAAAAAAACATTAAGGTTTTAAGATCTGTCTGTCAAGAGTAGTAGCTTCAGCCTGACAAAGAAAGCAGGAGTCTCCTTCATGAAGGAAGACTGAATTACAGAACAAAGCGTTTACCTTCTGTTGGCTCTCTGAAGTCCATGGAAGATCCACGAAGGGGAGGCCCATCTCTGAAGCGACCAGTGCCACCACTTCCCATTGAGGCACCTGGTGGTCGCCGGTCTCCAGGGCGGGTTCCTCTACCCCGGCCTCCCAAGAAGTCATCATCTTTGAATCCTGAAGACGGAAGACAGTGAATTTAAAGAGCACATTTTGCAATGCTTTTAATCTAGATTTTTATTTGGGTGACTGGAAAACCTTGCAAGTCACTGCTGTCAGTCCAAGATGATGCACTGAGAGCCTTTGTTTGTAGACAGATCGCTTCACAGATCTCTAACACATTCTAGAAGAGTTATACAGATTCCATTTGAAATCAAGTATACTATGCCAAGTTCAGAAACTGCTTTATCCACCTAGAGGCTTATTGGAGTGTTGGAGAGTGGGCCATCAAGTGAGTTTAAAATATGAGCTTCAGCTGCAACTTCAGATTGTTAACACCATTAGCTGAATTCAGAGACAACACTAGAAGAACCCAGAGTACTTCTGTAGCCAGAAGATCACACTGGCTACAGCCTTAGCATAATATCTGCAGGAACAGAGTAAATGGGAAAATAGCTAGGGAATAGTGAAATATACAGTCCTTATAAAACAGAGCCTTTGAAAAACAGAGCAAAACCCCAAGGCTTTTTAGTTGTACTATAAACCGACCAGACATTTACTAGATTAATGAAAGAGCTGGAAAAAAGCAATGCAGACTTTAAACGTGAAACTGACTGCATTTCTTCAATTTATGTATCAAAAAAATCAAGAACTGTCTGTCATTGGCCAGAGTTCCAATCTGTACCAATGACTGTCCTAGAGTATCTCTCCAAGCCCCCATCATCTGCATTCAATGGGAGAAGGATACTTCAGGCTAACAGCACACCCAAGGGGAATATACTCAGTTTTTCAGAAACAGTCTAGAAGAGAAAGTTGTTTTGCTCCCATCTGAGATTTTCCTTTCCACTTCAGTATTTGGCAGAGTTGCAGAACTGTCACTTACTTCAGTGCCAATCATCTTTAAAGACTTGATCTAGAGCAAGGCTGTACAACCTGAGAAGAAAAGCTTCTGTAGCAACTAAGACTTAAATGCTAAACTTTTGGCTCACAAATCACTCATCCAGCATCTAACAAGCTGAAATGCATCTGCATTTGAAGAAGCTGCCAAAAAAGGTAAAAAGCTATGATGCCAGAATGCTTAGCTATGAAGGCAGATTAAGCACAGCGCTGTAGCAAGCTGCTTCTCTCCAGCGCCATGCTTCAGTTTCATGCTAGTGCCAAGGGCACACTTTGTTACCGCTCCTCCTACTTTGTCCACTCCACTCACGCAGAGACTAGACATTGCAAAGTTGCACTTGCCAACATCTCCCCATCAGAAAATGGACCAAACCCATGATTTCAGAGGACAGAAGAAATTGTGTTAATGTCACCCTGGCTTCTAATAGCTAGAAACTGACTGGAAGTCAAGAGCAAACCCAGTGGCTCCATCACTACCTTCCACTCAGCAAGCCCAGTCATTTGCTGCAACTTGCAGTACTGTAACAGGCCTAAAAGTTTAGGAACATTTTGCATTTAAAAGTGCTTTGGAACACTAATACATCTTTGGAGAAGTCAGTTGCTTCAGGGATACACATATAATGATGTCACATCTCCTTAAGAAGGTGAAAGCCTCTGCTCTGAAAGAATACTATATCAGCTTTTCCACATGATCCGTCTGTTTCTGCTACTATTCAGAAATGTACTTGGCCTCATGTTTGAGAAATGCTTAAAACCTAGACACCATAGGCTACATTTGAACAAGTATTCTGTCATTTAGGATTGTTTCATAAAATTTACAATCAAGACTTTCTTCTGTTATAAAGCAATGGAAGATTCCCCCTGAAGAATCCCACCGCAGCTGTAGGATGTCCAAAGTTGGCATACAGTAGACTCAATCAGAACAGTAATGGGGACAAATGTAGCTGACATGAAAATGAGAACAATTCTGTGCCTTTTAGGCTGCCTATCTGTATAAGTGTTAATACTGATACCAGAATTGAAGTCATCTCTGGAATCCCATCCACCTCCTCTGGATTCTCGGGAACCTCCTCCCATTCCTAGGAAAAAAGCCACAATTCTGTTCAGGTCTGAAGCTGTGGGAAAGACTGATCAAGGGGATACCACACCAAAGTTTCAGTCCTTCAATATCCAAAGTCATGCTGCTGGAAAATCCTTTTCTTTCGGTACTACCAAGTTCCATTGCATAGGAACAAAAGGTCAGTTTAAGTTAACCAAGAATAAGTGGTCAGAAAAGTTTCTCTAATACACATTCAATGGAAACCTTAAGTGAGTCTAGTTCAATTAAGCTTCAACTACAGCAAAACCTGTTTTTACACTGGAACAGGAGATAGATAATCCAAAGTAGGTATTTGTCTACTTGTGCTTACTTAGCTTACTCACTCTTCTTACATCACAATAAAATAGTAGCAGATCAGACTGTTGGGCTTATGATTGTCCTCTGCAAGACACTGTACATTACTAGGGGTATTGGTCTCACTTCCTGGGCTAGGAGCGACAACATATTTAGCTTTTGGACACAAAGCACATTTATTCCAGACATTTCAAGAGCGGCAGCAGCTAGGTTAGAAATGTGTATATATATATATATATAAAATTTCTTCTTCCTACATAATCTTCATGTTTACTTACATGCCTTGTCTTAGCATTAGTAAGCACCAGAAGTCATAACTACAACCATTACATTTAAGAAGCTACTCAGAAAAAATGGAAGTCACCTCTGTCATCAGGCCCGCCACCTTTTCTGAAGCCAAAGCCACCTTTATCCTGTTTTCTGCCTTCTGCTATGTCCACTCGGAGTGATCGATCACCTAAAAGCTGTTAAATAAAGGGGAGAATCTCTTCAGAATGTACCATATGGGCTGCCAAGGAGTTTGAGACTTGTGCTTATCTTTTTATTTCACAAATTAATTGCAAGTATACTTACTGCACCATCATACGTAAGAGCTTCCTTGAGTGACTCCACCTCATCGAACTCTACGTAACAAAATCCTGTAAGAAGAACCTCACAAGTTAATACCAGCACTTTGAAAGGCCTTTGTAAGAAGCTACTCTTCCTGCATATCTGCTAATAGCCTCCCTTCTCTTTCAAACGTGAGCTACGATATGGTAAGCGCAAGTTGCACACAACTCAGAAACCAAACATGATTAACGATGAATGCATTTACCTATGCCTATTCATGATGGGGACAAATCCCGAGATAGAACTCTGTGTGGGCACTATGCAAATGCTAAGAGCCTGATTAATTCCCTTTACCATAGGGTTCTCATTGCAGATTAGATTTGATCTACGCCTTTAGACAGTTATTTAGCTGAATATTGACACTTGGTTACTAGTATTTTTAAACAAGAAGCTGAAGTACCTGCTTGGCCAGCAGTCTGATTTTGTGCCATCACATCATCTAGCGAATTTATCCCTTTTCTGAGACCCTCTGTTACCTGACTTAAGCCTTCTCCCCCACAAAGTAACTTACAAATATACTCCCTTTCCACTGGCCAATTCCAATGGAAATCGGATCTGCGTCCTCTAAAACAATAGTCTGAATGGCTTACCTACTTGCTTTTTCTCCCTGTCTACTAAAAAAAAGACATGGCTGAAGCAATGGGAGTCTTCTGAACTAAAGAAAGATTGTGTAAGTACTCAACACTTAAGGTCATGGATCTCAAGTGGGTCAGACACTTCGGCTTTGTT
>WAAD01013610.1:196334-330249 GCA_013389945.1 Fregata magnificens | reverse complement strand
CGCGCCGGGCCGGCCGGAGGGGCTGTGGGTGCGGGCGGGCGCCCGGTCGGCACGGCCCTTCCCTCTGCTCACGCTTGGAAATGCGTCTGTTGGAACAGAGGCACGGCGGGGCGCCCCCGGCAGCCCCGGCGGGTTCAGAGGAGCGTGGGCATCGCCAGAGCTGGGTCTGTCTTTCAGGACGATGAGCTGAAGTACACCCTCAAGCGTCTGGTGGAAGGACTGGGAGCCACCCGAGAGGCCGCCCGCCCAGGCTTCAGCTTGGCCCTGGCGCAGGTCAGTATTTCCCAGAGCAGAGCAGAGTGCTCTGTGGCCCCTCGCCAACCCCAGTCAATTCCTGGGGTCCCGCTTTGCAGTTTGTAAGGAGGCTTGAGGGCTCCTGTCTGGCAACTTCTGCATGCAGATGGCAGAGAAGGCTCTTGCAGCGACCATAGAAAAACTGTGTGGTTTTAAATAGTGCTAGTCTGTTTTAGAAGCACAACAGAACAAGCTATACCAATATCACACTCATGCTACACAGTTCTGTCCTACTTCAAGAACCATCCTTAATTTGCAAACTTTGAGTCTGTAAGATAGGTAAGAGTCCCAGCAACTGGGATCACCAGTGGGATCTGACCTCATCTCACCTAACAAGTTGATAATGCAGAAGAGTGTTGCCCGTGCTGAAAAGTTTCATAGGTTCTGTTACAGGGTCATGCAGTTGCCGCAGAATGTTCTCATTATTAATCCTGCTAAGTAATGTACAGGGAAAAAAAAAAAAAGGAATATCAGCAGGTATATTTATGTCTACACTAGTTCCTATTCTGACACTTCTTCTACTGATCTAGTTGTCTCTATTCTGGCCTAATAAACCAGCACATCTGTTGCTATGCTGAACAACTGTTCAGCTCTATCTTGGCTGAACTCGACAACACTTCATAAAATGGAAGAACTGCAAACTGAGCTATTCCATCCATCTCTTCAGGTTTTACAGGCTTTTGAGGAAATTCCAATGTGCACTGTCCTGGAACAGATAAAAGAAAAACACAATCTGGAAAAAGTGAAAAAGGTGAGTTGGCTCATAGCAGCATTGGGCAACAGCTGGTTTAAATTAACTGTTCTCTATTCTTTCAAGGCTTGGTGCCTGGGTACTACAGTTTTGGGGTTCTTGCTAAGGCAAATGACCATAATGAAATAATGGAAATATTTGTAAAAACTGGAAGTTGATGACATTGTCATCTGGCCCTGTTTTAGGTGAAATTCGTCCCTGTGGCAGAAAGATAATCTAGGACAGTTCTCTAACATAGTGCAGGGGCTTGCTTTTCAGTGTGTTATCTTCATATGGCAGGGTGTTCAAGGCTAGATCTTCCAGCCATCTTGTTTCACTGATCAGAGCTGTAGCTGAATGTGAANGTGGTTTTTTCCCCCCCCCCCCCTTTTTTTTTTTCCTTTTCAGAAACTTGTGAGAAATGCTGCCTTTGGAAACTTTTTTGGAGTTATGGCTCTGTTTCAATCTGGCCGCCTTGTTAAGGTAACATTACCGTTGTTATGTTGTTTGTTGGTACTGGTTCTAGGGCTGTCTGGAGAGAAGATCTAGAGAGAAGGGCTGGGTTATTGGCTAGTCGATGAAATGGGACTTGAAGCATCAAGTTCAGTTCATTTCTTTTCCGTTATCCATGGACTTTTTGTGCCTTTTAAATGTCTGTTCCTGAGTAGAACGTAGGAACTGTGTCAGATAGTACAGGAGGTTCCTGCCTCTCCTGGAAGGAAGGGGTCTGTTATCATGTACAGCCAGAAAACACCATTTGGGGAAAAGCTGAGTGGCCTATCACTCAGCTTTTCCTATCACAGCAAGCAATTGTGTAGGTTTCTTATTACAAGTAGGCATAAGGGTCTCAAGAGTGGATTATTACCTGAGCCTTCAGCTTAATCTTTGATATATGTCCTCTGTTTTTGGCTTATCTTTCCTTTCTAGGACCGGAAAGCTCTGCTGGAGAGCATCCAGCTTCTCCAGCAGCTGGCACATCACCAAGCACACCTCAGAGATCTCCCTCGCAAAACTCTTATTGACATCATGTCTGAGGTATAGCCACAGCATGTGGTGGGTGGGAGGAGGGAGGACTTGACTTCCGGGACTGTTTTTTCCTTAGTTTGTTCATAGTTGAAAGTTAAGGGGGGTTGTGGAAGAGTGAGTTTAAATTGTGGGAGCTGTTTCCTATATTGTTTGTGGGCAGATGCTTTTATTCTGGGAAGGATGCTCTGGTTTAGCTTAGTGTGATTTCATCATGGACAAACCTGTAGTCTTTTTTTTCCCCAGTTGACTTGTTTGGGTGGTATGTTGGACCGTGGGCTCTTTTGCGTAGAAATCTGCTGAAAATTCTGGACAGTGAACCTTCTTTTTTATGCACCAAGCCTGAGCCTAGGGTTGAATTTTGGGCTGTTGGGAGTAAAAGGATATAGGGACATGGAGTAAAGGAACTCTGAGTATGTAGTAAAAGAAGCGAGTTTGTTTATTTTCTTCTTTTATGTGGATATTGTTTGTAGATGTGAAGATTTAACAGTGTTAAATCAAAATTAAATAATGTTTTGTATGGAAGTGTTCTAGGTCTTTTAGTCTTGATGTTAGGTTTAAATGTATTTTGAATCCAGTCTTTAAAAAATACAGATTAAAGCAGTTTTTGTGCGTTTCTTATTTTATTGATGAAAACATTGGATCCAGTTTTCTCTAAAACCATTGAACACAGTTGTTTACCAGCAAATCTTATTGAAACAAGTAACGTATTTTGGGGAAATATAATTAAAAGCTGATAAAAGAGTGTTTCCTCCTCCCTGGGCTGCACAGCTGTACAGACAGGAGCAGTCAGACAGCAAGAGAACAGTTGCAGCTGGAGTCAGTTGACCAGGATTGCTATCTTGTGACAACACATTGGCCTACTTCACATGATTAAGCACCTGGGGACTGTATGGCAGAACTGGACACATCCATTATTTATTTTTGGTTGTGTCGCCATAAAGGTTATTTCTGAAGTTTCCAGAACACTGCAAGCTTTTAGTAAAATGCCCTACAATGCAGGTATTTTAATATGTTACACAGCAAGTTAGTAAAATGCGCTCAGATGTTTCTCATACGCTCTCACCTTCATTCCTGTCTAGGTTCCTGAAACTGTGTTTGAGGAGGTCCTCTTTGGCATCTTGCAAAGTGACCTCGCTTCAGCCTTCACATCTCCAGAGAACCTGCACCTTTTGCTTGTGGGCATACAGAAATTCCCTGGTGTTCTGAAACCTAAAAGTCTGAAGAAGCTGTTTGGCTCACCTACTGTTGTAAATGAGGAAAATATTCCCAGGTAAGTTCTTAAATAAGGAGCATTAAATGCAACGTTCTCGGTCTCTTGGCTAGCAGTGAGAGAAATGTGGCTTTCATTCTGATACCTGCCTGTATTTGCCACTGCAGGTGCTGTTAGGGTTAGGTGCTGACTGTTATGCAGGTTCCTAAATTATAGCTCTGTCATTTCTCCCAAGAGGCACAGCCTGCAGTGCTCAGGAAATGTTCTGTGTCCTTCAGCAGGATGAATTTGGCCTTCAGCAATCCCCTTCCAGGCCAGATCTCTTGCATTATTTTCTTTCATCTTCTAGACTTGTAGAGCTTCTGCAAAGTGCTGCCAAGTCTGAGAAGAAGGACAAGAAATTGCCCAGCGTAGTGTTTGATTTGCTACAAGTTTCACTGAAGGAAGATGCCTTTGAACTGTTCTGGAAAGAAGGTGTGGAGAATGGGCTATTGAAGGAGAAATCGGGACCTGTGAGGTTTGTTTTAACATAACGTTGTTTGTTGTTTTCCATATTATCCTTCTGTTTCTTGCCCCAGTCTTTCTGCTGCCCTGTGGTAGGGTGGAGCATGTGGTTTCTCATGAACAATGTGAGAACACTTGCTTTTGGTTATTTATGTATTCGTGAGAAAGTTTATAGGGACCCTAAATCCAGGAGTTAGTAGGATTTCTCTTAGAATTGTGACATATAACAAATTTGAGGTTAAATTTAACTAGGACAGCACATAAAGGTGATGCACCTCATTGGGCATAAAGGTGTCTTAAATCTATAAGATTTAAGCTCCTACAAGACTCGTCAGAGGACCTGTACTGTCCCTTTCTCTCTAAGTGGTTGAGAGGGAGAGTCATTCAGCTTTGTTTGCGTGGTTTAAGAAGGACAGCTCCTGTGCAGACAAACCCTAGTTCTGAAATTTGTCTCTAATACTGCTGGCCTTGTGCTTTGTGGGATGGACTGAGTTAAAACGCCTGGATACGTTTGGCTTCTGACATGGTCCATGTTTTTAAGTAGGATATGGCTGTGGCTGACATCATAACAGTAGCTATTTCAGCCCCTCTTCCAAGTCTAATACTAGATCTTGGTAGCATTATTTAAGTTGTCTGTTGAGACTTATGCTGAATAAAAATGATGCAAAATTGGGAATACAAATCTGTGAGCATTTTGGGGGAGCACAGTTTAATTTGGACCATAGCAAGGCAGTCTGTGGCCAGGTTTAAATCTTTGTTAGCTCAAGAGTTTAAAAGTTGTAGGGTACACCTACAAAATTTTTTTAACATATTACATGAGTATCACAGTGAAAGGAAACCATTTTCCAAGCCTGAGCAGTCTAAGTCTTGTTTTACTTCTTGGGTAAGTCTGAACATACCCTTTGTATGCTCAAAAGTGTTGCTTTTTCAGCCTGATTTCCTGCAGAAATGAGGCTAGTGCTGTCTATCCAATAACTCCTGAGCCCACTAGGCAATTTTGAACAAATTTGACAGCAAGTTGCTGTCAAAACTAAGTAAATTTGGGTAGTCAGAAACTAAGTAAGTTTTTATTAGGCCTATGGAAATAAAATATATGGGGAGAAGAGATCCAGAAAGTGGACTGAGGAAGGAACTGTTAGTGAGGACTAATCTAATTCTGCCTTCCTGCATGCTCCATGTAGCCTGCCCCACCACTTCTTCTCTGTCTTAACCCTTGTGTGTGGCTTTACTGCTGTGCCTCTACCTGAGGGAATCTTCTTTGTTTCCACTCAGTTACATGTGCTACCGGTTGCTGGGCAGTGCTCTCCCCTTGTTGTCTCTGGATCAGCTACAGATGGTTCTCAAAGGGAAGGTGATGCAGCACTATGGAGAACACGTGGTAACGACTCAGGTAGGTCTTCTGAAAGTACTCGTGCTCAGGACTAAAGACCCTGTCCTGAGCAGAAGTCCCCTCCGCCCCCCTTTCTAGTTTCACATCATCTTGTATAAAAAAAGTTTATGTAGTTTTAGATCTTGGACTCTTACTAAAAACAAGGTTATTGTATGACCACTGGTTGCAGTGGGCTGAGTATAGACTGTGTTTAATCATCATTGCCTATTTGTGTATTTTTTGTTCAGACTTATTTGAAGGGATTTGAAATCATTCAGCACTGATCCACCTTCTTTCATTGATGTTGCTGAGAAAGCTCTAACAATGGGGCAAGCAGAGGAAGGGCAGCCCTCAGCATGTTGACAATGTCCTATGTCATCCTTTAACGGTCGTTTTGATTTTCTGTGTCCAGAAGCTCCTTTTTGTCTGTCATTGTGCTAGGTGTTGCATGAACATTTGAAGTCAAAGACAAAAAGGGACAACTCATGCTCTTGTTTATGTTAGTGCTTGTTTCAATAAGCACATCTGAGGTTTAAGCACAAATTTTATTTGGGAATTGGGTTTTGGAACTCCTCTTCTTCCTTCCCTCCTGGGAAGCCAGCAAACAACACAGCCCTGCAATAAAGGGAGGAAGAATAAAAGCGGAATACTGATAAAAACAGGCTTTGGCTTGGCTTTTTGTGGTAACATAATCTTAAGCCTCCTCATGTGGGCCCAAAAATCATTGCCCTCTCTTGGGAGGAATAGGACTTCGCAGTCTTTCTGTTCTGGTATCAAAGCAGCAATAGATGTGTGGGTTTGCTCTGAAAATAATGCTTACCGTGGTGCATCCCTGTATGGACCAACTTTATCCAGGGTTTTTCCACTGAGTGAGTTGTTTTCCTGTTTCTTGCTTTTTATGCTTGTTGCACAGTGAGTTAGGCTGTGTTCTTCCATGTGCATAAAAAATTTGTTAGTTCCTGTCTGAAACATACAAATCCACTGAAGACAACGATTGAGCACGTGGAAAGAGAAACCCCTAATATTGTTGATAATGAGGAAGTTAAAAAGATCTTAGTTTGAATTTGTTGTTGGTTTTGTGGTTTTGTTTCATTTTGTTTTGTTCCTTGACGCAGGTTTGTTTTGGAAAGCAAATACTGTTATCTTGTACTTTCTTACAGGGTTCTGGTGGTTGTTGGAGATGGAACTAGGCAAATCTTGAGTCTGATATTTACTGACAGTTATCTTCCTGCATCCACTTTTTTTCAACAGGGGAGCAAATGTACTTGATTTGCTTTTGTTGAGAGATGATTGATGAAACCCCTATTGTGAGTTATTAGCGTGTTCAGCAGTCTCTCTTGGAGTTTTTCTCCCAGTTTTCGTACTGATGCACAAGTACTGAGTTCTCCAACAGTGGAAGCAGGAGCTTGCTAAGTTGCGTGAGATTTCTTGCAGCGGTATTTATGTTATAATTGGATGGATTTGTAGTTAATTAGGAATTTATAGCCCCTTTATTTAAAAGAACAGTGTTCCCTAGACTTTCATTATTGTTTCTGCTCCTGCCAGGTCACTATATTGATTGTGACACTATACCAAACAAGTTGTTTTATTAATTTATGAAAGTTGCATTGCATTTTTGGAATGAAGCCACAGCGTGCCCTCTTCGAGGTTTCTCCAGTTATGCTTTTTTTTTTTCCAGAACCAATGAGTGGGATTGAACACTGTGGGCTATGAAAGAACATAAGGAAATGGGATGTGTGGTGAGATGGGACATGTCTTGGTGGCCTGCATGCTGCTGGACAGTGTTCCAAGGCCAGTAGCCTGCCAGCTCTATGCCTTGTGGATCAGTGGCAGGACTGAGGATAGGACTTAGCACAAAACAGCAACACCTCAGGATATGGTTTTTAGGTTAAACATGTCAACTCCCCCTCCTTTCAGAATACCTCAACACTTCTGAGACATCAGGGAGAGCAGGTGGGATTTGTTCTACCCACTGTAGGTCAGCAGGCTCCAGGGCTGCTAGATGAGACTGGAATGGATGTGGGGGAGTTTCCAAATTGAGGGAAAGTCTAAGGCAGACGATGTGAGAAACACCCTGGACTTTCACCCAAAATAGGAGCTGATCATCCTAGGAGCTTAGCTGCATGGGCCAGCATGTGGTCTAGCCCGCTGAAGCCTGACTGTTTGGGAAGGTGCAAATTAAAGGGTTGAAGTTGGTACATGACAGGATTCTGTGCTTGCTTACAGTGGTGGCTCCTGTGTGAGGAAGACCATGAGGTGAAATTGATGACCTGCTGTATGCCTTATGACAAATGTTCAAGCACGTGACTTTAATTTACTTACTGCAGTCAAATCTGTAAAGTGATTTGTACTTACAAAGACACTCAGACTCAGTGTGAGGTTCCTAACCTGCTTCTTTGACTGTGTTTTTCAGCTTCCAGACCGATTTAAATTTGCTCCAGAGATGGAAGGATATATAGATGAATTTCTGAACAGCTGTGATGACCTGGAGAGGCAGCTGGCAGTGATGATTGGCTTCTCTACTCTCACCAATCAAGGCTATCCAGTGTTGTCCAGCTCTTCCAGGGTAGTCAGACACCTGCAGCCAGTGGGAGTGCAAAAATACGTTGACTGGCTCAAAGGCATGTTCCTCAGGCCAGACTTTGACTGTTGTTTAGACTTCTCAAGTAACCGGCAAAAACAGAACCAGGAACATGTCAACATGTGAGTGTATAGGTGATGCACCTTCCTCTTCTCTTTCTGTTTTGTGGTTAGAGTAGCTACCTGGGTGAAGTCTGGTTTGGACAGCCAGCATTTGCTCGTTCCCTTGCCACAAGTTGAAAATTGTCACCTGTTCTACTTCCTCTGTCCCAGAAGGTTTAGCCCAGGCATCTGACTTTTGCTGGGACAAAATTCAATTCTGCAAGTAGGAGCAAACATGGTGAGAACCAGCCAGCCTGACCAAAGCAGGCTGGGTCACCAAAGCAGGCCGTTCTCTTGTTTTTCTAGCCCTGACAACTGCTTTGCCAAAAATGTCCAGTGGCTTCCTTTTTCACTGCAGACTCTCAGGTCTTTGTAGGAGTTGTGCATCCCTTTTATCTGACTATTAAACTGGCCTGAGTGCTCTCGTCTCCTTGGCACAGCAAAGCACCCACTTCCACGTCTCAAGAGTAGCCTGTAAATACTTATATCCTTGGTAGGCATTTGTAGCAATTTCCAGCTAGGAAAACTTCTCAAGAGAAAGTTCTATCCTCCATGGCGCTGCTGCTCGCTGAATACCCACAACTTGGTGCTGTGGGTACTGGGTTACTTGCAGGGACTTCTTCCAAAGATGTAAGCTGTTAAAACAGTATGTCTGTGTGTTACTTGACAGTAGAGTGAGGTCATAGGTGCGCTACTGCAGTTCTTGAAGTGCTTTTTGGTAGACTGCAGTACCTCAGTGGGGTAAATAGACTGTCTTTTGCACAGTAAAAAGCAAACCTGGGAAGATTATATCTCTTCTTAAGAACCTGTTGCTTTCTTACTACATGACTTTGCCATCTTTAGTGTAAAGCCTCTAAATACTCTCAATATCTGAAAGTCGCCTCTTGCTGCAGTGGATTGTGTGGTTTGTGTTTATTTCGGGATAGTGTTCAAACTATTGATTGTGTCCACTTCCTTGTTGAAAGAACACAACATAAGATTACTCGATTAAGAAAATGGATCATCCACCGACTTGCTAACATCATTGAAAGTCCAGTGAAAAAAGAAGAGAGCCTTGTGATGGACGTTTCCAGGTGAGAATGATTTAAAGACTTAATGTCACATGTGCTTGGAATAATTCTGCTTAGCTCTATAGTAATATTCCAAGTAAGCTCTCCCCATGACACTATGCGAATTCAGTGGTGGAAATATTCCATAACATAAATCGTTTAGGAGACTAGGTTCTGTTTTCAAAATACCTTCTGCAAACTTGGACAAGCCTTTGTCATAAGTAGTTCAGGCACTTAAAATCACCTTAGTCTCATTTGTTTTCAGTAAATTTTAGGTTCCTGGTGCCTAGACTGCTTGAAGATACTACTTCTAATCTTTGCATCAGGTCTTAATAAGTATTTATCTGTCAGTTTAAAAGTCTTGGAGAATATGACCCAAATCTGACAGTCTGAGTATTGTATTGTGTGGCGTCAAGTGTTGGCTCTTCACTTTTGTGAAGTCCTGAGCATCCTTCTCTCTTCTTTACCCTGTGTATGTTGAAGAAAATGTCTTATTGTAAATAGTGACTTTTTTCAGTGCTTGGACATCCTTGAATAAAAATGTTGTGAATATGTGGCGCTATTTGCTTTGCATACATCAGCTGGTTTTGCTTTGTTATGGTCAAGTTGGCTGTTAATTTTGTTCTTGTTTCTGTCCATTCTAGGTTTTGCTTCTTCCATGCTTTCTTTGAGACTAAGAAAAAGACTTCCCAAATACGTGAGGCAAATGTCCTTCCATCAGAGCCCCTAGATGAACAGGCTCATTCAGTGACAGAAAACTACTTCTTTGGGTAAGGGTTTTGCTTGCATGTTTTAAGCTTGGAAATTTCACTTTTTTCCTGGGGGTAAGATCAGCCTGCGAATGGCAGGGCAAGAGGTTTGGGATTCTGAGCTGCTATTGGAGCATTTGTTTGACTCCAGGACCAGGGAGTGGCTTTTTTTAAGGAGATCCTAGATGGATTTCCCAAAGATCCTTATGATTTGTCCGATAAAAGCATGATTTTGCATGGCAAACCTACTGAGTGTGTGTGTGATGATCAGGTAGGTGTAGAGTTGAGCTCAGACTGCTTTTTCTCATAACATTTCTGTTACTTCTGTGCCTGAAGTGGAAGGACCCAAGAGAGAGGCGGTGGGGTTGTGCGGGTTGCTGTTGGCTTTCTGTCCACTCTGCATGCGAGCTGCTGATGGCTCCACAGTCTCCCTGTACTAAGGGAGATGGAGTTGGTAATAGTAGATGCTTTTAGGTGATTGTCAAAGCTGGTGCTCCATCCTCAGTAGAGGGAAGGCAGAGGACATGGTGGGACGCAGAATGGGAAACAACTGAGAATAACAGTGTCCTTGAGGGCACCAGGTGTACTTGGGGACACCGAAACAATGAGCTATACATTATTGTGCTTGGATACCCGCATGGGTTGCAACTGAGGCCCTGTGAACCTGAGCTGCAACGAGTGACCAGGGCTCTGGGATGAGAGTGCTCTACCAGTGGGCTTTGTTTTGGAAAGTGTGAGAAGGCCATCTGGTTCCTCTGACAGTAACATGCTGGCTGTTTTTCTTTGCAGGTTACTTCAGACTTTAAACACCTTGACTGTTTTGGGGGATACAGCAAAGGCTACAGCCTTGAGGGAGAAGCACATCCATGGTGTGACTGCAGATGGGAAGCTGTGGATCTTTCTCCTTGTTGAGTATGCCAACAAGCTGCTCTCCAGTGAGCACGTCAAAGCTGTGAAGCCTTTTACCAAGGGACAGAGGGATGCCTGGGAGAGGTGAGATTAGGCCAGTAAAAGAGAAATTGTGTTCTCTCATCCTCCTCTTGTTGTTCTGGCCACTGTAGCAGAGCCATTTCACAGCAGTGGCAGTTCTGTTTCTTTCCTTTGAGTATCCCGCATCTGCGACTGGGTTTCAGGATGCCTCTCTCTTTCTCATCGCCCTGTTCCTTTCTTCCTGTTCCTTCTGTGTGTTAACTATGTGTAAGTGGCCATGTCCTTTTCTATTTTTGCTCGTAATCCCTCTCCCAAACATGATTGTAACTCTGCTAATCTTTTCCCGTAATAACACCTATACTAACTTCTCAGTGACTCTTTCCTGGTGCTCTTTTCTGAGCTTGAATTCCCATAAAGGTCTATGCCTTGGCTGTAGTATTAGGAATCTAGCCTGTGCCCAAGTGCAGAGGTTTTTATAAGCCACACAAGGTGAGGTGCTATTGTTGGGTTAAGATTGTGTACTATATGTATGTCCAAGTTCAATAAATTAAATGTTAAGTACAGAAAATGATGCTATAGATTTGGTCATGTTTGTAGTCTGATCATAAGAGAGGATTTACTGTTGTAATTGTGAAAGACTCAAAAGGGTTTCTTTGTTCAGAACACTTCAGTCTGTGAAGAATCTGCAGAAGGAAGATAAATCAGACAGTGCCAAAGTCGTTGCTTTCCAGCAACTTCTGCTTTTAATGGCCATTCATCTTTTCAAGGTAAGACCTCTGAAGCCTGTTTGAGTGGTGTAAAATGAGCTGATAGCTGGGCTTTCTGAACACTGAGCTGGAGAGTTTCTTTGTGTTCAGAGATCCGATCTTTCACAGCCTCTGGCTTCTAGAAATGGGCAATTGGCAGCTAATAAAGTGTGATTCTTACACTGACTGTAGACAACTTACAGGGGTAAAGCTTGGCCTGAGCATTAGTTTTGCCCTTGATTTGCTGTTGAGTGGAGCAATTTTTACTTAGATTCATATTTTCTTCTGCAAAGGGGTTGTAGTAGCTGATTTTAGTATCTGTACCTATTTAGAGAGGTCCTTAGATTTGGGGTATATTCCTTCTGTTGGTAGTGGGGAATTCAGAGAGGGTGTTTACTGTCTGCTTGTGATCAAACAGAATCCGTCTGAAACAATGGATGTTCTGAGTGACCTTCTGAACTGCACGGAGAGGGCATTCAGCAAAGAACCTAAGAAGAAAAAGACTGGTGAGTCCTTCCTACAGAGAGAAATGGAGTAGGGTTGTTAACAGTCTGTCAAAAGACAGAAGGTGGCAGTTCTGCATTAGTGAAGCGCTCTGACTGCATTGGTTCTGGCTTGATGCACTTATCCTCAGGAGAATCCCCTCTCCTTCATTCTCTTTCCTTATCTTTCTAAATCTCTTGTCTCTTGCTCCAGCTCTCTATCCACATCCTCAGTGGGTTGTGTTCCTGTGTGCCTCTTAAAGGATGGGCGGGCTTCAGAGCTGGCCGTTGTTCAGATGAGCAGTGTCCAAGGGAGTTCACTCTTTTTGAGTCCTTGTTTTGTGCTGGCCAAGAGCTTGACTGAAACGGTGGTATCTGCCTGGGCAAAGCTGTGGGCTCTCCTAACAGCTGGCAGGCCTGAAACTTGGTACCTTCAGAGCTCAAGTTCTGGGCAAACTAAATGTGTCCTGTGTGTAGATACAGCCTGTTTGCTGATTTAGACTAGTCCTCATTTAGGGCCTGCGGAGCTAGGTTGGAACTTGACCGGGAAAGAACCTGGCTTGGTCTTTTGACTTCCTCTCTAACTGTGGTCATCTTGTTCTCCTTAAACCTCTGTGTAAATTTGAGCTGTAATTCTATGGTGGCTTGGTTGTATGTAGATCAGGATTCCCAAACTTCTGGACTAATGGACCAGTTTCACATGTCAGCACTTTTCATGGGCTGCTGTGGCTCCTGATTTCATTGGAAATGCTATAAAATGTATATACCTTTGCTGACTAGCTGCTGATTGCTTTAATGTGGCCAGGTAGGTGTTGCATGATTTGCAGAACTGCTAATCTAAATAATGATTTAATGAATAGTAGGTTTTGTTAAGTGGTAAGGCTTTGCAGTGGCCTAAAGACAATTTCAGGCATGTTTCTCCCTACGGTTAGTAGCCTTCCAATACAGCTACAATCTTTAGCTTCACACTGGATTATTTCTGTTCTGTGTTGCTGAATGAGTCAGTTCTAGTCAGCTGGAAGGACTATCTTTTTTTCCTTGGTGAATTTTTCTGCAGTCTGTTATTGATGTGCCAGTGCAATGGTTTTGCCCCTTCCTGTCATTGTTTGTTTGTTCCTGTGCAGACAACGCAGAGCCAGGATGGGTTGAGGTGATGGTGGAAATCCTTCTCTCCCTCCTTGCCCAGCCCAGCCTACTCATACGTCGGATTTCCAAGAGCGTGTTTGTACGGATATGCCCTAGCCTGACCAAGAGGGGCTTGCAGCTGATCCTGGATGTAAGTGAGGCACTAGTAGGGCATTGTGCTGTTCGCTTGTCTTGTCCCTAACAGATATATAAGCATGTCTCTATTTTGGGATTAAATAAAAGCCTCCTTGATTTAGAAAACATCTGACAATGTGTGCTACTGAATTTTAAATGTAGCTTGCAGAGAGTTGTTTTCNGAGCCTGAGGTGTGCTAACTTTAAGCTGTATTCTTTGGTAGTTTTAGGCTGAAGAAATTCCTGGGTCAATTTATATAGCTGGTAGATTTTATATGTGAGTATAGATGGTAACAACTGTTTTTCTAGAAAGGCAGAAAGCGTAGAGGTGCTAAAAATAAGTGACACTGAAAATCTGATTTGGTCGTAGCACTGGTTGGTGGTGTCTTCTGAGAGAGTAACGTGGATTGCAAAGATGTGCTGTCAGGTACTTTATATGATGAACCTAATGCTGCATTTGTAACAAATCAAAATGTGTGATGTCAGCAACCTCATCAGTTTTCTCCAACTTTTTTTTACTTATAGAAAGAACTTAGCATATTAACAAACACAATATTATAAGCCAGAAAGCTGAATGCCTTTACTTACTATTTCATTATTCAACTGGCTTACTGTGCTGAAATTCCTGTCTGTTGTACACAAGAAATGCATCAAAACAAAACACTGAAAAAACACAAGTCCCTCTTTTTTGCAGGTTCTTGACCCGTACCAAGAGCAAAATGAAGAAAGTGCTGTTGTTGTAATGGAAGAATCGGACAAAAAGATCAAATCTGCACAGGACACGGTAATTGATGTGCCCTTGCCAGTGACAAATACTCTTCAGACCTTCACTGTTTAAAAATAATGTTTCTCCTCATCTGTGGTAATAGACGTAATTGCATTTCTCTGTCTTGAGAAAAATGGCTGTTGCTCTATTAAGATTTATTTAAAAAATGCAACACACAAATGGCTTGTTGGAAGTGCATGTTTATTAGTCCCTTGGCCCTGAAGGAAAATGCTGTTGTAGGTATGGCTGTTTGAATAGGTGAATTCCTGAGAACAAATGACTGCATCCTGAAATTAGCACAGGCCTCTTTTTGCAGCCACAGACTGAATCGTCACAGTGATGCACAGCCATCTGAATTCAAGATCTTGGATTTCAAAGACTGCAGAGATTTGAGTCACAAAGCATTACAAGCATTAGCAGAAAGGAGAGTCAGATGGGGGCTGTTACTTCAGATGTTCTTTGGAAGCTTCTTTTTGATACTCATTTAGTATAACAGCAAAGTCTGTATTATGTTCTGCTTTTAGCTGTTGTGAAGATCTGGTATCTTGTTATCTGAGGTGTCTTTACTTGAATCTGAGGGCTGGAAGCAAGGCGGTGGGACGAGGGGAGGCTTGAGTTTTTATCTCTGAACACCTGAGAATTGAGAAGGGCTTGAAGAATGTTGGGGTCAGGAGATGAACTTTTCTTCCTCAGGACGAGGAAGGAAGCGAGGACTCCTCGGATGAAGGCGACACCGAGGAAGAGAATGACAGTGGAGATGACGAAAAGAATGAAGAAGTTGATGATGATTTTCGCAGTCAGCTGATGAATGTTCTCCAAGCAGGGAACGCATTGGTACATTTTCATTGCCTACCTTGATACAGATACGGGGAGCTTTGGGGTGGTGAAAGATTATCTAATACCCGCATCCTGTCTGAGCCCATGCAGTGATAACCCTGGCAGTCATCTTTGTATGGCATTTGAAGCAGGAGGTCAGGATCTTCAAAGCAAGCTGTGGGAATAACTCACCTGTTCTTTTATTTATTGTTAGTGTGTCTTGAGTGCTTTAGCTTGTCCAGTCTAGCCTGATATAGCTTGTATTTCTGCCTGTAATAAATGAGATTGATGTGAACTAAAGCACTGACGTACTGTTACATGGTGCCTGTATTGGCTGGCCTGTGTGGAGGAGCATGATCCCTGTAGGCCACTCTGGAGACGTCTTGTAGCAGCGTTCGAGTGTGGTTTAATGATTCCTGTAAAGGCTACAGACGTAGCAACATATTAACCTCTTTACTGAGGGAGCAACAGCACAGAGGGAGTCAGTGTCAAAAACTCAGCCTCTTCCCTCTCCTGACCCTCTAGCTCTACGTTTTAGTACTGTGCAGCCAGGATTACCTGATAGGAAACATGAACTAGATTTCTCATGTGTCTGAGCATCTGTTTTCCCTCCCCATGTTGTTACTCTGGGTCTAGAGGTAGCTACATCCCTACTGTGAGTCTGGTCTTGGCTGTGGTTCTCTCCCCACTGTCTTTTTGAAGTACATGAGATGACATGTTATTTTTGCATTCTAAAAACAAAAGGGAGGAGATGAGAGTGATGAAGAGCTGGATGATGAGGCTATGATGGCTCTTGACAAGAACATCTCAGCCCTTTTTGCGGAGCAGCAGAAACGGATCCAGGCGAAGAAGGATGAGAAAGACAGGATGCGGAAAGAGAAGATCCTACGGAGGGATTTCAAGATTAAGGTGGGAGATAAGTGTTTGGTGTGAAGACCTCTGGCTTACTAGCACGTTAGTTGTAGCCTACTGTATGCCATGAGCTAATTAACACTGAACAGCTTGGACATTCATGTATGTCATAAGCTCCTGGAGGTTGGGACTGGATTGTTCTGGCTTTGTACAGCACCTGGCACAGCAATATCATGATCAGTGACTGGAGCTTCACAAGCCTACTTCAAAACAAAAACCAGGAGTGTGCTGTCAAAAAGTGAACTGTGGTTTCCATTTGCTGATCTGAAATGCTTCAATTAATTAGATCCTTCCCCACACCTACCCAAAGGTAGATGCCTGTCAGTTTTTGTAAACTGGACAGGCTTGATGAGCCTTAGTGTGACATGCATAAAACCCCTCTGGTAATTTTGCAGTGTAAGCTTTTTTTGACTTGTTATGCTAGTAATATCAGGAGGATTATGATTAACACTCCCTGGTTATTTGTGACTGTAATACTGACTTCAGGCCACCTGGTGTCAGCATGGACTCTCCAGGATATTTGGGCATCCAGGGACAGCTCCAGCTGCGCACATATAGAAATGTCTGGTGTCAGATTAGCCAAGATGAAGGCTGAACGGTGTAGCGAGCCATTGGCTTTACTGCATTTTCATTCTGATGCTGTCCTATAAGAGGCTGATTTTATGCTAATGCACTGTCTGGAAATCAAGGAGGGCTTGCAGGGGTGAAAGCTATCAGTCAATGGTGCTAACAGAGATCGGTGCTAAGTTACAGTGACTGCAGGTCTGGCCAGGTGGCAGTGATTCTCATAACTGCTGTTTCTAAATGGTGTTACTGCACAAAATAAAGCTGAAGTCAATAGACAACCTTTAATCTTCAGTTTCAAATTTTTAATTTTCAGTTTCTCATGCCCTAACAGTACAAGTGATAGCGGAAGGTGTACAGATCTCAGCTGCAAATAGTTTTCTTCAGCCTCCTCCAGCTGCTATGTAGCCCACTCCGGTCTGAAGGAGCTGCTCTGGCTAGATCCACCATGTTTCCCTGTCTGCGTTGGTTCTCGCATCAGTAACTCTGTGTTTGCAGGTGCTGGATCTGATTGAAGTGTTCCTGACTAAACAATCAGATAACCCCTTGGTGTTTGACATCATTGAGCCCCTGCTTCGGGTGATTGAACAATGCATGAGCTCAGACTCTGACAAGCAAGAGGTTGACTTCCTCCAGAAAACAGCCAATATCTTCCAGTAAGTGTCCTTAGTCCTCCAGATAATAGGCAATGGCTTTTGATAGACACCAGTGGTGTTGGTTGAATCCCAGAAGTTGGTCTTTCTAAGGTTGAAGACAATTACTATGCTTACAGATTGTGTAGAATTAGATTATCAGCACCACACACACACAAAATGCTTAGTCATAACTTGCAGGAAAGAAACTAGGATCTGGGTTTTCTAGTCTAAGGGACTTCAAGTGTCAAACCTGTTTGCAGGTGGAAACCTTAAGAACAAACATTGGTATTGCAGGCATGGTGCCATGTCACTGAATATCTCTACAGGCCTCTGACCTCCGAGTCAGACCATGCAACAACTCCCTAGGCTTACGGAGTTGCTGCTGTGGCTGGTACGAAACTCCCAACAAGTTATTATTGAGACAGGCAGAGTGCAAATTCTCTCTGTTCACAGCCAGAAGTGAGGCATGATACAAGCTAGACACAGACATAATGCGTGGTGTGTGTCATGATGTGTCCTCTGTACACCGCTCCCTGACATCCTCAGCACTGCTCTAAAGGATTTTCAGTGCTGCTCTCTATCCCCTGTTGGGAAGCAGTTCTGCAGTAACAGGGTTTGAGGCAGCCAATCCCCTTTCTGGGAGCTCTGGAGGAAAGTTGACTCTGATGCCTAAAAAGGGTGCTTGAAGGTGAAGAGCAGTAAGTCTCCTCACCCTTCTTGCCACAGCAATGACTGCCTCTTTTGCTGCCCACAGCTAGCACCATTTTTGTTTATGTGTCGCCCTGAGCCCCATGATAGGGTTCATAGCAATCTGTTTCCCAGAGCTCCTTCTGTAGGTAATGGCTTTGGGTTTGTTTTTAATGCTCTTTCAGGAACTCATTGTGCCGAACTAAGCAGTACTGCAAGAGGGTGGATGCCCTGCAAGAAGATTTGCATGCTTTTGTGGAGAGGCTTGTGAAGAAAGCCTGCAAGCACACTGACTCTTCAGTGGCTCTCTATTATTTCAGGTGAGTGTTAAAAAGGAGCATCTCTACTCGGTGCTGTGGGCTGGTCTGTAAGCAGTCATAATGCTGCATGTTAAAACAGATCAGAGAAGCAAGAGACTTGATGAAGGCTACGTGCCAGCATCTGTGTCTTACATGAGGACTAGTCAGTCATCCTGGCAGTCTGAAGCATTTTCAAACAGATGTCCATTTTTTGGTCATCATCTTCTATGGGCTCTATGATACAGAAATGGTCTGGTACAGCTTTGCTGGTAGTGATGGGAAGCACTTCCTTGAGGCTTGTTCGGGGACTAATGAATTGTGTGTGATTCAGTGCGGGAATGAGTGTAATTTATAGTCAATCTGCAGTGATCATTCTGTAAATACAGTGGTTTACTGTCTCCATGATAGCACAGTGAGGACAACAATGATTATGAGTCCTGGCTGTACGTACCAGTATTCACTCCTTTGCTGCTGAATACAAGTGAATTAGGCTAAGCCATATGTGTATTTGTTAGGAAACATGAGCAATCTCGCTGTTTCCTGGTGTAAATGGGAGTGCCATTTACCAGTAGGCTCTGTTGTGACTTGCAGGCAGTTTCAGGAGGACTTTCATTCTCCATCTGGGATTTCTCAACACAGCTGTGTATGCAGTGGGTACGATGCTGCGTGGTCAACCCAGTGCCATCAGGCAGTGTTGGCTCTGCAGCACACCTGGCTTGTGGCTGTGCAGGAGCCGTGGTACTTCCTGGCAACGCAGGGCTGGCTGTGTGTGCCGCATGGTTCCCTGACAGCTTCCTGGCAGTGGCAGTCCTGAGTGGAGCCGTGCCCAGTTAATAGAACATTTCACAAAAGCAGCAAGCTGTCTGCATGCTCTCTCAGTTGATATGCCCGAGTTCTTCAGGCACACAGCAGCCTGGGCTGAGAGGGCTGCACTGCAGTGCTGGCTTAGCTGTGCAGGCTCGGAAATCCTGGGCAAATGCAGAAGTCCTCAAGCAGTGCTAGTCAAAAGCAGGAGCTTGAGGAAACCAGGCTGATAGTGGGGATGTCTGACTGCAGTGACAGATAATGAAATGATGCAGCCTTCTAAGTTTTATTTGTCTTTAGGTTGGGCAAGAGTGGGTTAGACTGAGAGAAGGGGCCCTCTTGGACTCTTTAGCCCCCCCCCCCCTTGGTACAGAATAAGCTGCCTGCATCACTTGGCCTCTGCCTTCAGGTGGCTTTGCAGTGGCACCGTGACACTGTGGTAACTGCTATGTTCTCCTCTTTTCCTTTTCTTTTTTAGTGCCTCATTGTACCTGCTCAAAGTGTTGAGAGGAAACATGTCCGATAAGTCATCAACTCCTCCTACCCCTCTGCCAGAGAAACAGAGCAACGCCATCCCGCAGGCTTGTCAGGTAGACAGCAGGCTGCTCTTGAGGCAGTGTTTTTTGCCAGTAAAGTTGCATTACCCCATTTCGCTGAGTGGGCCTTGCTTATTCAGTCTCACTGTTCCTGCTGCCTGCAGATACCTGTCTACATCATTTCTTTTCCGTAAAGCTGTCAAATTCCCCATCCCCTTCTGGCTCTCACCCTCCTGCCACCAGGGGCTGCTGATGTACAGTGCATCCAGGTTAATTGCTGAAGAAGCCTGATGTATATTTATGCCGCTCTCCGGGCTGATTTGCTATTTTTTCCATTAACCTCTTGGCAGTCACTCTGAGTTCTTTTCTGGGAGGGTGCTGAGGAGCAGGGAGGCACAGGACAGTGGTGGATCAGAGTGAGCTCCTATGTCTCTGAGGTTTGGGCTGAGTTACCTCAGGGTAAAGAGAGCAGCCCTGATTTCAGTGGTAGTTGTTTGCAGGGAGACTCTTCATCTGGTTGTGCTATGGGTGTCTATTAGTCGGGGAGCCTTACTGTCTGGTTCCCTTTCACCTACTGTCTGCTGAATTTCACGTCTCTGAATTTGGTGACCCTATGTACTGGGCAGCCCAGTTCAGGCACCTCCATAGAAACCTAGCAAGTGCTGTTTCGTTGGCTAGCCTGATACTTGCCTCTGAACCTTTTAAATTATGTGCAGGAATTAGTGCCTTAATTCTGTTGACATTTTGTGGGGGAGGAGAATAAACCAGGCTACCTCACAACGAGGGAGGGCCTGGGAATTACAAACACTGAGATATTATTAGCAGCTGAAAAGATAGCCAATGTTTCTAAGGCTTAGTGAGAGGCTGAGAGTGTTAATTCAAGCAGCTCTTCTGTGTTGGGCCTTTCTGGAAAGAAAAACAACATGGGGCATCTGTGGGAAATATAAACAACATACTTGATGCTGAGGCTCGAGTGAGACATGCTTCACAGCATCCTTGTGCAGCTTCACAGGGAAGGCTATTATTCCTGTGGGAACAGAGCTGTGGTCTTGACCAGCGAAGGACACAGCCGGCAGCTGAAGTGAGTTGCAGGCTTGAGGGAAGTGACACAGTTTAGTTCATTTGATGCTGCTGGTGCTGACATTGTGTTGAGGCTGGGAAGGTTTTGCAGTGGGGAACCGGAGACGAAGGTGTGGTGCGTTTCCCGTGGGCAGTGCTTTGTGAGCATAATTTGGAGCTTTTCAGTAGGCAGCAAAGTGGAACTAGAGGAGACCCTATGATGCAGTGGCCAAATTTATGGAAAAGCCTGTTACTATAGAAGAAATTTTTTACATCTGCATGGGAGGAGGAATCAATTTTTTAACCTGCAGACATGTATGTCAAATAAGTGCTAAGTGTAGACACCTGACTAGGAAGCTAGGGTCATATATTTCAAGCTCCATCTCCCCTGTTCCACTCTGGCCTGTGTTCAGCTGCAGTAGCACTGGGAGTTCAACCTGAGAATGGGACACAACATTAACATGGCTTTAACTTACTATGGGGCCATGGAAAAATTGCTTGGGCAGAGGTTTGTAAAAGGGCCTTCGCTATTGTGAAGATCACAGCTTTGACCTCCTGGGCCTTAATTTTTCTTTCTTCCCAGAGAACTGTGCTTCCCTGGCAATATGAGAACAGTCATGTATGTTGGGATGTGATGCTCCGCACTTTGCTCTTTATTCACCCCTGTGTTGTTAGTTTAGATCCATATGGCCTGGGCAGGTCTCAGCTGGTTGCTGCAGGTCTGGGTTTCTTGTTCCCCACCAGAGGGGGATATTAGAGCATTTACACAGTTCTGGGATTGCTGGATCCCTGATCAGAGCTAGGGCTTGTCTGCTGGGTACCTAGAAATCCTGGACATAGGTGCTAAGTATTTGTAGATCTAGATATCTACATACACTAATATCTACAGATTCAGATAGCTCCACAGCTGAGAACACATGTGCACAGCACAGCTGCTGCAGGATGGTCTTTGAGTGCTCTGTGAACCTAATATATGTTAGACATGCCCACCACAAACCTAGAAGTACAGCCCTCACACTACACCACACTACATGCAGCGTATGTAGTCTTACTAGAAAGCTGTGCTGCCCTTCACTAACATGGTGATATGGCTATCAGTACTTGGGAGAGTATGTTTGGGGCCCACTTTGTTGTTTCTTCATGGTTCTGTGTTGTATGTCGTAGACCTGTATGTATCATATAAACTACCCAAGAATATCTAGTTGTTGGAAAAATCTGTGTGCACTGGTAGAAATTAATTACTTCATTGCGTTTCACTGGGAACTTTTTTGTTCTGCTTTTTCCCTATAGCTTTTGAGCACAGGTTGTTTGGATATGGAGAGGGTGACTGTAATATATCAGCAAGCACTGACACAATTCCTGACTAAACGGAACAGTGCCCTTACAAGCTCCATGTTCCATGATCTCTTCAGACGCTTCCCGGTAAGTCTTGCTGACTGTGTGGTGTGTTGTCTTCTGGTGGCTCCAAGGTACGGTTATAATTCTGGGGAAAGTAGGGAGAGAAACTTCTCCACTTTACTGCAGGCTTTTAAAAGTGCTATAAGGTTTCCTAGGATCTTCACCTGCTCATACTCTTAATACTGAGTGTTTTGATAGCAACGCTGTGGAAGGCCAGGATCTCATTTGTGGTTTGGATTGGGATACTGCATGGAGAACGTAGATGAACAGAAGGCTGCTCTTTAAAGCATAGCCTAAGAAGTTCTAATTTTTTACCAGTATTCAAGACAATGTGGATGAGCAGGGTTTGCACAAAGGCAGAAGGGGCCAGCTTGTTTAAACAGCTAATGTAGATCCTGTCCAGCTTTGCTCTGACCGCATGCTCAGTTTATCAGTTTTCTTCCAAGAAGACTGTAGAGCGTTGAGTCTAATTGGAATCTAATCTGCAAGCTGGATGTTCAGACAGTGTCAGTGTCTGAAATGTTTGAGGTATTTCCTGCAAACTTGACCTATGCCTGGAGCTGGCCTCCACTATGAGAACAGCCAGTTTTTAAGAAACAGGCCTTGGATCTGAATGTCATACAGTTCTTCAGGGATTTTTAGGTCAGAGTGAGGTAGAGAGTTGCCAGAAGCCCTTTCTCAAGGGTTTCAACCTTTTAGAATTGATGTCTGACAGGAGAGTGGGAGGAGACATAGGCTTGTGTAACTGGGGGAAGATGCTTTCAGACTCTGAGGGAATCCATGCAGGAGAGAGTTCTTTTGCATACCAGGTTTCTTAGGACACCAGCTCACGATGCTACCTACCTAAGTTAGTGAAATGAAGGGAAGAGAAGGGTTGTGTGCTGCCCACATGGACAGCAAGCTTAAGATCCCATCTGCAGGTTTCTAGAGCCTGTGGATTCCATGTGGCTGTTCCTTGCAGAAATGTCTTTTAAAATCTTTAAGCTCATCCCTTTTATAAAAGAAAGATAATGATATACACAGACACTGGCCTGTTTAAAGCTGCGCTTTGCCCACTTGCTAGAGCTATCTGTTCTTTTAGTAGTCTTCTTACCCCAAAAAAGAAGCCATTTCAGGTGGTGTGGTTGGTATAATCATCTGCACAATATGTCAGTGAACTGTGTAGCAAACTGCTGTCCGTGCTTTGTCAGGGGCAGGCCTTCCAGTGTATGATAGATGACATTAGAGGTATGCCAGTAAGGTATTTGCAATCCAGATGCTTTCTCATTTCTTGTGTCTGGATTCCTTGTGCTCCTCAATTTGGAAATATTTTGCCTATAAACATAGAAATTGGTGGGTTAGGCCAGAACAGAGGTTCGTCAAGCTTTGCTGACAAGTACACCTCCTTTAGAAAGGTTGTTTTGATCAAGACTTGTTGCAGGGGACAACTTTAAGATAACCGATCTCCAGGGAGGCTTTCCTCCTGACACAGTTGTTTCTGGCCCCTTTAGCACGTGGGTTCAGATCTTTCCCCAAGCCCTGACAGTCTCCAGTCTAAATCAGCATGTTCCCCTTTGCCTCTTGGACTGTTCCTCCGCGCAAACTGAGCTGCCTACATAAAGTATCAGGCAGATGCAGGCTTAAATCAAGAACAAGGCAGAACACAGGAGGTGAAATCTTTGCCTGATTTTTCCAATTTAAGAGTTTTGCTGCTGATTTCCTTGTGATCAAGATTTCATTCAGGGCCAATGTGAGCAAAGCTGTTAATTTTCAAATAAGCTGTTGCTGATCTCTGGGCACTTTTCTTTCTTGTGGCACTTTCTTCTCACTCAAGAAGCTGTGTAAAATATAGACTGGTTTGCTTGAAAAACAAACCTGTCTGTCAGCAAACCACTAATAAGAGACTGGGTCTTTCTTTGTTACAGATCATGTGTAAGCCATTAGTAGATATTCTTGTCAAGTCTGTCACAGCGGGAGCCAGGCAACATCAGCAGGTAAGAAGGAGAGCAAACAAACAAAAACGTATTAAATAGTCACTCGGAGAAGTCACTTAATCACGCAGCTCAGATGATGCTTAATATGCTTATTGCTGCCTTCAGGGCTGCCCAATTTTGAGAAATGGGCTTCCTGGGGGGAGAGCTTTTGCAAATACTGCCTTGCTGCTTCAGGTATGTGACTGAAGTTGTGGAAGTAGCTTATATATATATATATTCACAGTCACGGGGGTTCTTTGGTAGCATCTCCTTTAAAAACTGCCTGCAGCTTTCAGGGTCGAGGCCTCATTGTTGTAGGGGTTGCCTTCAGTCACTTATTCCTTGATTACTTTCTTATTGGTAAGATGTTCCTCTGTATTAATGCAGCGTGTTGTGATCCTTGTCTCCTGATGCTAACTCGAGGTTAGCTTCTTGACTCTGTTCTGCGCCTTGCCAGCTGTCTTGCATTTGTATTTTCTAGGCCGTGTGCTTCTGTGTCTAGTTTAAAACCACCTGTACTATAGATCCGATTTTTGATGGTTGATTGCATGTGCCTGACTAACACAAAATTAGTGGAGCCTTATCAATAAAACATTGCAGGGTGACTGCACAGCTCACTGTTGCATGAGCAGGGAATGAGGCCTGTCTGGATTTTCACTGCAGTGTGCACTGCGGTGGGGGTGCCTTCCATGCAGTTAATAACCAAAACCCCTTTAGGCCAGTGTCTCAAACTTTCCCCCTCACTAGCTGTAACATGCATCTGTCCCCTGCAGAAGTGCATCCTAGATTGACCTTTCAGTTTCATAAAAAGCTGTTTTATTGTTTCTGATCATTGGAGGGAACATGGAGGTATGTGTTTACTGTAAGGCTGTTTTACATTGTCTGTGTAAATTGCATTTCAGGCTCTTTTACCCAACAGGAATGGCTCTGATTTAAACAAGCAAAAAAAAAAAAAAAAAAAAAAAAAAACAAAACAATTAAAAATTTAATNAAAAAAGTGAACTAAGCTATTAGTAATTTCAGTGGCTAGAAATAAGGATGTGTTACACAAATAACAAATTAATTATAAGGCACATACTTAATCCTATCCTCAAGAGACCAAGAACAGCATTCCAAGCAGACAGCTTCATTTATGCGGGTATCTTTGCTTCCCCACAGGGAATAGCATTGTCCTTCTTTCAGGGCTTGCACAGTTATCTGCTCAAGCTTTGTTCCAGAGCCTGTTTATCTGTGGGTGGGAGGAGTAGGGGAGGACGTGCAGTGCGCTGTTTGTGGGAGACTGGATAGAGAATATGGATATACTACTGGTTAAACAAAGGCAACATGGAGAGTAAGCTATGTAAAGCTTGTGGAGTTCGGACTTGCAGCTTTATGTTTTTTTGCAGACTGCCGCCTTTTCCGGAATTCTCGCTTCCCCTCATTAAATGTCCAATTGCCAGGTTTTCAATTAATTTTTCCCACTGATTCTCAATGCAAATGTGCTTTGGTGGTGTCCTCGGGGGCAGGGTAGGAGGGCAAACTAGGTGGGTGTATGTGGCAAAGTGATGTCATGGGTAACGCGGGGGAATAACTTCTCTGGAGTCTCTGCAGCTCCTGGCAGCCCCTGGGGAAGTGAGGTGGAGGGGCTCGGCTACCAAAAGGGCTGTCCTAACTCAGAGTCCCAAAGACACTAAAGGTCTCCTGATACCCTGACTTTGGCCAGCCCTGATGGTTGAGAGGCAAGTGGGGTAGTCTTCCATATTCAGCCCCTGAATACTGGCCTCTAATCATTAAACTAGCTTAGTCCTAGAGACATGAGGCTTAATTCCCCTTCTAACACTCCTGTTGCTAATGCTGATTGTTCTGGCTATGCCTGCTGCATCTGTATGAACAGCTAATCCCACTGTGATTTTGACTTCTTGGCTCTGCAGATCCCTTTGGCAGGGAGTCCTCAGGGCTGTGCTGGGTGGGGAGAATTGTGCTCTGCACGGGAAGGTGGAGGCTCACAGCTCTGGCCAGGTGTCTTGTGTTGGCCTGGTAATGAACCCTGGGGCTCTGGCCCAGCAGGGCTGCTGGCCACTATCCCAAGGGGGTAGGAGGTGCGGATGTGCCTTCAGGTTGGGCATTTAGGTAGTTTTGAACAAAAGGAAAAGTGGTTCATGAGGAGGATGTAAGGGGGGATGTTCCTTCCTCCTCACCCTGAGTACCTGGGAGTTCATGAGAGCAGCATGGAGATAGGGGTTCTGTTCCATCTCTCCTTCTCAGCCAGACCGGTCCCTGAGTTTTTTGAGGCCTTTAAGGCAAGGTCTTGGGGCCACTGGCGTACATGTCCAGCTTTTACTTCAGGGGTCTCTGCTCTTGCTAGGGCCTCTAGTGTAAAGTCAAACTTGAGCACTAAGTGGTCGTGCTGGACTAGCCTGGTTGAGGTGATTTGCAGCACGTTTCCCTGTGTGCTCCGTAAGCCACACAATGTACAGCAAGGCCTGGACCTGCCTGGGCTCTTGTCAAGAAACAGAAAACCCAAACTCTATGTGAAATGTTGTTCCTGTGCCTTCTGTTGTGGGCTGCTGCAGGTCTGTCAAACTCAATTACTGGGCAGTTGTAACTGAGAGAGGATCCTCTAGGAAATGCAGGAGCTGTTCAAATGCTGCTTAGCTGGTGTTGGCTTGGAGAGAAGCAGTCTGGCCTCTCCAACCCCAGCCATTTGTCCTGACGCTGGGGACCTCGCTGTCTGCTGGTGCCCAAGTATTCATGCGGTTATGTCACAAAATGGACATGATGATGATTTGGCTGAAAACTTACCTTTCCCTTGCACACATACTTCCCCGCCTCCTTTTGCTGTGTTAAAATTAACTGTGATCAATTCACTGGTCTTGTTCAGGGCACAGGGATAGCTAGTTCAGGGGCAGGAGTGGCTGGGGGAAAGCTATGATTTATTTCATCAAACAGCAGTGTTTGTTAACATAAAACTATGGCTTCTGTGAAGTGAGTATAAGAATATTGGAAAGCAGAGTTTGTCTGTGTGGACTGGTGGCTGTTGCTGGTGACTTGGGCAGCTGGGTCTTGCATTGCTGCAGCCTTTTGGTGCATCCTGTCTCCATCAGTTGCTCACCTCTAAAAGCCGGAGAACATCGAACCCTCAGCAGCAGTGTTGTGTCTGTAAAAACAGAGGTGTTTGTAGCTATCAGATGGGTGTTACATGCCTTTCTGGGAGGTGCATTTCTTTGGCCTGTGTGGTTGCTGTAGAGAAGGGTCTTTTGGAGATATCCAAAGGCAGGTGTGTCAGAGGGTGCATCTTGATGCAAAGCTTAGCAGAAAAAGAGGAAGCTTTAGAACAAAAAGTTTAGATAGTGTGACTGACATCAAGTCAGCCCTTTTCCTCTGACGCTGTTCGTACATGCCTAAAGCAGCCGTAAGGTTGTTCACCTCCATGTTGAAGTAATTTGTGAGATAAAAAGAACAGCAGTTTGGGGGGTGAGAGCTCTTAAGGCAGTTTTAAACCTGGCTCACAGTGATTGGGTTGGTAGGTTTTTCTAGCAGTAAGCTCAACCTGTATAACAAGTTTTAAACTGGAAAGGTGAATTTGCAATGGTCTTATTGAGACTGAACTTGAAACTGAAGCTTGCACATGTGGCCAAGTTCTGTTCCTCTGATATTACTCCTGGAGCGCAGATGCCTGCAGGAGACAGTAATACAGCAGTTTCCCTAGAAAAGGGAAGAGCTGGAGAGATTGGTGTCATTTACGAGTGGGAGAACAAAGGGCAAGGGATGCATGACCGGGGAGGGGGGGTTGTTATCCCATCCGGAATTTACTTAGTACCTGTTTAAACCTATGCATCAGAAAGATAAAAGATGAATATCTGTGTGACGTTGGATCTGCAAAATCGCGTTGTTTCAGGCAGTTCACGCATCTGAACTGGACTTCTCACCTTTTGTGAGACCATACTGACTGCAGGAGACTATGAATCATATTCTTGCAGTTCGAATGCACTGTGACTCTGACAGCTGGTGCTTTGAATGCTCAGTGTTATCTGTTGGCTGGCCTATTTTTCGAACGCTGCATTTCTTGAAGTGTGGAGCTAAAGAAGAAAGACTGCTGTCCCAAAGGTGCCTGTATGCAAGTTAAAATGTGTCGGGCTTTTAAAAAATGAACGCACTAATGTTTGGATGTCTTTCATTTATTGAACTGAGAAATCTGGTGGGTTTTGCTGTGCTTTGGTTGGTTTTGGTTTTTTTTTTTACTACAGTAGCAGCTGGGATCTTCTTCCTAAACCTTTGTTGATCCTTGCTTTCCCATATGTGTAAGTTAAGCCAATATATAACTTAAAGCTGCACTGTCTTCTCAGAATACAGCCTGCCTCATGCCTGTGATGTGTTCTTGCACTGTTGTTTACTGTAGAAAGAAGTGGATAGAAATTGTATGAAATCACTAGATTGTAAACAGCTACTATGCAGCTTTTCAAGAGGACCTTTAGTGTGCGAGAAGTGCTACAAGTTAAAGTAAAAAAAAAAGTGGTACGGAATGGAATTTTTTGGGTAGTCTAATCTAGCTTGTTGGATGCAGCTCTGAGGACTAAGGTCCTGAAAATCAGGCACACTAACTATGACCTTCTACTTGCTGTAATGGCCAGCAGAAATGTCTTCAGTGGTAGGAAAATGGGACCGGTGCACACATCACAATCTTTTTGTACATATAGGCAGATTTGATAGCTTTCTCTTCTCGAGAAGGTGCTTACACCTGAGTAAAGTGTAGCTAACATTTCTAGAATCCCGTACCTGCATGCATACATGCATACATAGATGTGCTCTAAGTAGCTTAGGTGCACATGACAGCTAGGGATATAGTCTTCAATGATAAGACTGGTATGGGAAAATGACAAGTCATCAAAAATGGAGCTTGTGTTATACCTTTGAGTTGACCTAGTGCTAATGAATTCAATTAAGCTTCTGGCACAGATGATCCCATTGGCAGTGCAAAGCCTTGCAATTAGCCAAGCAGAGTGTGTGTGGTGCTAACAGGTGGGGGAGGCTTGTGCTGTTTTGTTGACGAAGGATGTTGCTGTCAGTCTGATGTCCTTCACAAGCACTAAACACATCCTCTCAAATTCTCTTTAGAAAAAAAAAATGTGTGAGCTTGTTCTTGCTTCCTTCTTTCTTAATGCAATTTGATCTTACTACTGCAATTGTTTTCCAGGAGACCCTGACCTTCAAATTACTTCCCTGTGCCTTTTTTCAGTGAGTGCAGTGTTGCTTTTTCAATATGCGCAAAAGGCTTGGTTTTTTTGACTTGTGCTGATGGAGCATAAACCAGGGATCAAGATGTGTTTAATTTAATGATCGTTGCATGACTCAGCTACATACCAGAACCCTCCTGAGCCTTAGGTGATGAATGTCTTCCTGGTTTATTTTTAGCAGCATCAATATGATGAGCATAGCTACAGTAACATCTTGTTCTGTAACTGTGTGTGGTCTTGGGCTGACCCTCTGATGCTGTTACAGCACAAACCCCTCTGTGGCGCATTGTTAATTGTGGTGAGGTTCTTACTGCATGGCCCCCCCCCCCCTCCCCTCCGCATGCTGCCAGAGGACTGGATGAGTCCGTGAACTGATGCTTCTACCCTAATAACTTAATTCTGTTAGTCTGAGGATCAGGTGAAGAAAGAAGATGTGCAGCTGGTTGCATTGTGGTACCCAGGCTTACTGCTGATGCAGGGTTCTGCAGGCAAGTGCATACTCCAAGTGCCAGCTCTGAACGGGAAACAGGCTGAAGCACAGCCTCTCTGGAAGCCTGGACTGGAACAAGCATGCTTTTCCCTGAGAAATCCAGCTTGTTGATGAGCAGTATTGGAACCAATTTGGAAAGGAAGACTAGTAAATGAAACATCCACTGCTACCATGAGTAAGGTGTTGTCCCCATCTTGCTTGTACTGGCAGACACTTAGACCACGTCTAGTCTGCAACTTTTTCCTAGGGTTTAGGCAAATGATTTGATACCTGTCCCTTGTTCTTTTCCTTTGGGATACGCACTAGGCGTGTATGTTTCAACACAGTAATTAAGAGCCTTTGCAATTATTTCTACACTGTGATCACACATCCGTTTGGATACATCCCTGTCTTCTTGTTTACATTTAAAGCTATATTGATTGAGGATGTTGCAGTAGCTGGGAGCATAATGATGCTATATTTGTCCATCAAGTGAGTTTATTTTCTATGATTTGGCTAGAACTCTGCAAAGCTGATCTAAGTGCAGAGCTGTCATGAAGCTAATAAAAGTCACTTTACTTAGTGTGGAGATGAGAATGGGCACTGAGACAGAGTTCAGAATGTCATCTTATGTCATACAGATTCATTAATATTTCAAAATGTGTTTTTATAAAGCAGTCTGTGACAAGGAACTCTTTGAGATCTATCTAATAGAGAGTGTATTTTAGGTAAGTTGCTGATTAATCTTGGTGCTCTGGCAGTCTCCCCAAGGAGTTCAAACATAGACATAATTTTACAGAACTGAAGCAATTCTGTGCCAGAGCTGCCATCACCAAAAGAGTAAAATATGATCCCAAAGTCCTGCCAAAGAGGTCTTGGCTGGTTGACAGTTATCCTTCTGAACGGTTTATGTTCTATGTAAATATCTAAGTTAAAAAGTAGTTAAACTTTAATACAGCAAGAACAGTAAAAACACTGCAAAGCATCAGAAGCCAGCACCCCTCTGTGTGTATATGTGGGAGTATTCCTCCTCGTGCTGTGATAGATGAATGGATCACTACATTAATGCACCGTGCCTTGCCTGCATTCTCATAGATAGTTTCCAGCAGGTGGTATAGGAAGGACTTGTTATGGAATATTTTGCATAAGCTGTTGCTAATAATGAAGCAAAATAGACCTCCCCAGATAAGTACCAGCACCAGTTCAGCTCTACCTCCTTTGTATCAGAAATGAGAACTGGGCTGGCTGGTTTCAGCAAAGCAGTAGGCCACAACTGAAAGATACCATTCCGTCAGAGCATCTTCCATCCCCTCGGCAGAGGTAGGACACGCTGTGCCTGTGGACCTGTGCTCTGCAGAGGTGTCACCAGGGGGAGGGCTCATCCCAGGGTCTGGTTGAGGTGGGCAGACCTTCAGAGGGTGAGTTACCCACAGGCAGTGATAGCCTCTTGTGTGATACAGTGTTACAGTGGCTGTTGCCTGCAGACTTCTTTTTTGTCTTCCTCTGTTCAGTATGCACCCTCTCTTCAATGAAGAGAAATCATTTGCAGCTGGAAAATGTATGTCAGACTGACGTGCTTTGGCTCCAGTCAGTGTCCTGCTCCTGTTCCTGTTTTTGTTTTGTGTAAGGAGATGGTCAAGGAGATCCTGTGTTTTGCAAGGTAAAGCTGAACTATGGGTGGGCTCTTGCACATTTTTGAGCTGTCTGATCATGAGCCAGCAAAGCCCTGTGACATATACTAGTTCTAGGTATGTAAACTGTCCCTCTGAAGTTGAAGGGGGAACAATTGAATGCTTAAGTGCTTTGCTGGGTCAGGGCCAGAGTGCTCTACATTTTTGTGTAGAGATTTTTAATTCCTAGACCTTTAGGATGGTTGCAGATGTGGATTATTGCATCCCAACGTTTCATTTTCAAGTGCGGCTCTTGCATTGGGAGAGCTCAAAGAAACTACCTTCCTTGGGCGAATTGGAGGATGTTGACAGCGTCTATAAATAGTCTCTGATGTTCTTTTGAAAGGTGTCTGACATAGTAAAATGTAGCTCTCTCCGATGAACTGTTTTATAAACCATGCTTCTCTCTCCCTTTCTTATCACTTGTGTGAGATGGTTGAAAATTTAAAAAGATCTGTTTAAATTTTTTGGGTCCTCCTGATGGCATTTAAGCCGGGTGCATTGAAATCCCATGGCACAAGGTTTTGCTCGTATTTGCATTGAGAACTTTGTGCGCTCGTGGTGTATTTCAGTTGAACAAGCAACCCCTGTCACTGAGTCTGCAGGGTCTCTTTGGACCATCATGCATGTTGTTAGCTGTTTACGTTTGGGTTTTTTTTCCATCATATTGGGTTTTTTTCTTGTATTTCTTGGTGCCTTTTAATGGCCCCTATGTCTTTTGCAAAAAATGTCTAGCAGATAGATGCCTGCATTGCCCACATACGAATCCATAACGATAACCAGGCATTAACTGACTGGCACAGAGAAACTGCCCTGTTAGCAGTCCCAGTCTTTATATTCCACCATACTCAGCGCAGCACAAACAGACATGAGAAAGCTCCCACTTGCCTCTTTATTCTGATTCTGGAGGTATAGACTGTGTTTATTCTGCTCACTACTGTTCAGCTGATTGTGTTGACGATCATCTAGCAAATCCTCAGTAATGGAGGAAGCATTCTAGTCTGTTGCTGGGAAGAAATAAGAACATTAAAAGGTCACATACGCTTCAGTTGTTACTGCAGACACAACTGCTGGCAAGAGGGATCCGAGGATGGGACTGATCAGTAGCATTAACAGCCCTGCATATCGGATGGCCTTGCTGAGTTAGATATATACCATATTGCTGTGATTTTCCAAGACTGATTTCCTAGCCTACTAAATTAAACTTGCCATCTGACACTTGGGGAGTTGATAGTTTTTAAAAAGAGAGTGAACCACCCAAGTGTGTTCTGCTCAGCCTGACAAACATAGCCCCTTTGACAATTTGATGAGTAGATATTTGTGTAGAGCAAATGGGAAAAGTTTGCTTGGAGGCAAGGTCATTGCCATGTATTTAATAACAGCATAACAAAAACAGGAGGGGAAGAAATGTCTGTAGTTGGGATGAAATTGGTGACTATCTCAGTTGTATGGGCTCGTGTTATATTCATACTACAAAATAGTATAAAAACGTCAAGGTAGAATCGTGTTTTGTTGAAGTTCTGAGTAATGATTTCTGCTGTGGTCAGTGGACTATTGGATCTTGGTTTGGAAATACTAGCAAGTGTGTTGGAAGGGTGTTTTGTTGGTAAGTGAAGAAAGATTGGAGCTTCTGCAACATAAAATGAAATGCTAACCTGGGCTCTATTCACTGGCAAGGATGTTCTTAAGAGTTCATGTAGAAAGTGGTAGGTCCCTTTTTGTTGTTGTTTGGGGGTGGGGGAAGAATGGGGTTTGGCTGCTTCTGCTTCCTGCTTTCCCCTGGCATGTATTAAAATGCCACTCTGCAAAAATTAAAGCACAAGAAAGGAGTTAGGATTCTTCCGCAGGATTGCTCAGCAACCTCCTAGCAGAGTAGGGTCTCAAGCCATGTCCCTCTCCCCGAGGGCAGTGTGCAATCTGTCACATCATGGTGCTTCTCTCAATGGATTCTGCAAAATGAAAAGATCTGCTGGCGAGTGTCTGAATCGATGAATCTACAAAGTTCAACCCAGTACAATTTCCAACTTTTTTGTTTAGCAATGCTGTTTATTTTAATGTTCCAAGCTAACAATTTTACTGACGTGTGAGTACTTTTTTTTTAATACTGTTTGAAAGCTAAACTTCAATCGTTGATGTTGAGTGAATTGGAATTCTAATTTCTCATTGTCTGCTGATAAATGTTCTCAAAAGATGAAAACCTTTGTCCTTGCAACTTCAAGACTAGTCTAGTGAATCGGGGACAGCAGCTAAAAGGCACACAGTGCCTACGCAACATGGTTTTTTTTTTTTTTAATGTGTACTGCTCTTAAATCTAAATTATTAAATTTGACTTTAGCAAAGTCTCTTTAAATAGGCTGCGTTATGTGGTAGCTGCCTTCTGAATAGCCTAAAGAAAATCCTATTGCATATCTCTCCTGAATTGAGGAAAATTGGCTTTGTTGTGCAGAGGAGACATCTGGCTTAGAAAGCGTTGGGAGGAACAGACAGGTGAGGGAACTGGAGGGGACAGTTTTGGTTTTGGTCTTACCAACGTGTGCGAGTAACTTGAGGTGTCATTGGAGCTTCTTGATGTTTGATAATACAATGTGTATATGTGTAAAATAAAAATTGACAAAATGAAAGCTTTGGGGATAGGTTGTTGGTTGGGTTTTTTTGTTTGGTTGTGTTTTTTTTTTTTTCCCCCAAGAGGAAAGCCAGAGTCAAGAGAAAGCATAGTGCCCCAGATGATTTCGCAAGAGGTTTCTTGATATTTGGTAATGTTTGAGCCTCATCTATTGGACATTCTGTGAGAATCTTTCCTTTTATTTCTTAACAAAAGGGCATTTCTTGGTCTGGTGTTTAGAGTGAGAAGCTAGTAAAAGAAAGTGGAAGTGTTCCAAAATAAACAGTGCCGTATTAAGAAACTAAATTTTCTTAGTTTTTTTTTTTTTTTTTTAATTGTGACTTTGTTCTTAACTTGAGAGAGAAGTGTATTTAGGAGTGGAGAGGGAAATGGGCATATTTCCTGATTATTATTATTCTTATTTTTTAATGCGGGAAGGGGGAGGCTTGGACGCATTGCACAGAATCTGTTGCTGTTCTTTTCTCCTCTGGTCTCAGTATGCCCTGTGGTACCAATATTCCCCACCAATGTTTCAGTCCTGTAAATGGGCGTTTCGGAAAGAGCAAGAAAACATCAGTGGTCATGGGTGCTAATCTGTATTCTGCTACTGATTTGTCTTGTGTTCTCATGGTTCACCTAATTGTGGCATCTTATTTTTCAAGAATTTAGGATAATAAGATACTGACTTTTTTTTTTTGAGGGAAACATTAAGACTGATTGGCCTTTCTGATCTGGTAAGTGGTTACCCCTGGGAGAAATGAATCTCTGTGTTCACCAAAGCAGCAGACCAATATATGGATTGCTGTGTCCTGAGGGTCTGCCTGTTGGCCTCTGGTGAAAGAAGAGCACAAGGTAAATAACGTCTTCCCCAGCCTCGGGTGGTCACTAGCTGTATCTTTGTTGAATGCAACTGAAATGGTCAAAGCTAGTATTTAATACCATCAGCCAGGCCTGGCCCAGGAGTCCAGTGTGTTATTTTATATATTCATTGTTTTGACTGCCCAAATGTCCTGCAGACCCTTCATCTCAGGCAGAAAGCCTGCCAGTGAAGCCCAATATTTAATGTGCAGTTATCTTCTGAAAAATTGCGGTGTCAAATCTTCTCACTGTGTGTACTGACTCATCTCTACTGCCTTTAAAATCTAGAAACATCTTATTTCTGTCACTAGTTCTTGTTAGATTGTGGTGACTGTAGGAGGGAGCTTTGATTTTTTTTTTTTTTAATTATTATTTTGAAATTATTTTTGCCCCACATTTCCCAGCTGCCAACAGAACAGTGCTGAAGGAAGCAACTGTATGTGTGCCCACCTGTATTGGGCACAAATGTCCTGTTGCAGTGAGCAGGCTCTCACAAATGGGCTCCTCTGGTTAGGCAAGTGCGAGATGAGGCTTTTGCTCTGACAAGAACATCCTCCAGAGCGCTGTTTGCAGAGGAACCAAGCATGGAAAAAATCTAGTCCTCGGCAGCAGTGGAGAGAACATGATTTGCAGAGTCCCTGGTTAAACAAATTAAGTAATGATGTTTTAAGGCATGAAGAAACCCGTATGTAAGTGAATACTGTGTATATGCCCTGGTCTGCAGGCAGGCTGCTCCAGTGTCTTTGACTGCTAGTGCTGCCTTTTCTGCTGGCTCAGGTACATTTAAAAAACCATACTGGTGTGACATTGTCAGTGAAGGCAGTGACTATTTTTACCTATGGAGCTAAGGCTGACATAACTAGTGTAGGTGCAGCTGCACTATATAAAGGTGGTTTCTATGAGGGGTAGCTCATTCCATATTTTCAGCCAGATTGAGCGGTGGTGGTTTACGTGCTTGTGTCTTGCAATATCTGTTTTCATGTTGTGGAGGAGGAGGATGTGCCAGCATGGCTAATGCGATAAAACTTTCTGTAGTGTAGACAAGTACTGAGTAGCAGCAGAATGAAGTTAACAGCCCATCTGATCGATGCGACAGCTGCTGTTCAGAGCCTTGGGAATACTAGTAGAATTGTATAGATTTCTTAACTTCTCATTGCTGCTGTTCAAAGCAGGACATCTGAGCCATGGGTGAAGAAGCTTGTGAAGGATAATAAAAATAAAGAGGAGAGGGAAGTCAGCAGGAAGGGTAGAAGGATGGAGATTTCTTCACAGTCAGTTTTGTCTTAATTGCTGTCTTCCAGGGAACTTTGTTCTTTTTCAGTAAGCAAGGTAGTAAAACCTCAAATCCAAAAGCGGAGCTTCCAAAGTGGGGACCAAGATCTGAGTGTAGCACCACATCCTGTGCAAGTTTTCCCCTACTTGCTGGTGTTTTAGCAAGAGATTTCCACCATCCCTGAGTCATTGGTGTTGAGCCCCTCTCATGGAGGTGAGACCCAATTTGCCTGCTATTGAAGGGACTTAACACTCTACCTAGCAGGTGATGAGCAGGTGATTGCTTTTCCATTTTTTCCATTGCTGAGATAGTGACTGGAAAGTTGGCCCACACTAGGAATTACCAAGGTCATATGTTCCAACAGCTTAAGAGGACACACAAACCCTTGTGTTTGCAAACTACTGTTTAGCTTGTTTAGAAACTAGCTAGAGAGAGGGATGTTGGCTGTTTCAGAGGTTTAGAAATAAAAGTTAACATTAAAAACCGCACAAACCCAACAGAGTTTATTGATAATTTTTTGCACTTAAGGCCTAAGCAAATCATCTACATGATGATGATCAAATGAGCAAAATGTGTCTCATGTGTGACAATTATTGTCAATATGCTAATATGCAAGCTGTTGTGAGTTGTTTAAAGGTTCCTGGATGGAAACCATCCTGCCATACCTGTGGAAATCTGCTTTTTTACTAGGAAGGAGGAATAAGTACGATCTACTTTGCATGAAACTGGGTTGCAGTGCAGGTTGGCTTATTCTAAAACACTGAAAATTGCAAGAGCTTGATGACCTAGGATGTTTGGTGGGAGTACACTGAGAAAGATTGCCTTTCTCATCCAAGGTTGTAAAATGTGATTTAGGTGTCACTTAAATGCTTTACACGTTGTAATTAACTAGCCTTGCAAAATTTTTCAGATCCATTTGTTGCAGGAACTTAATTTAAGCTGTAAAATATCATTTGTTTTGATCACTTTTTGGCAAGGAGAATTTTGTTCCTGGGCTTGTAAATCTTCTATTTGGTGGTTTTTTTTGGCAAGGCCAGACTGAGGGAGGGCTGGGAGGAAACTCCTTCCTGGCCCAGAGGTTGGTGTGTGGGCACAGGGGAGGTGTGGGAGCAGGGGGTAGTGGTTGATGGGTGGGGGTTCCTGATCAGTGTTTACTTCTACTGCATGATTGTGCCCTGTGTGTTCCTGGAGGCAGGAGGGCAAATTTGCAGACTTGGAAACTGGCATCTAGTAGAAAGACAACTGTGCTGGCCAAATTAGATCCTGCTCACGTTCTGCCTACCTCAGATAACACTATTGGACCTTGTCAAGGCTGGCTGAGGGAATGTCTTGGAAGAGCTGATTGATTAGTCTGAAGACACTGGATTGTAGCAGGAAATATTGAATTCAGCTCCTGAGCCAGATGATCATACAAAATTCACAGAATGGCAGGGGTTGGAAGGGACCTCTGGAGATTGTCTCATCCAACCCCCCTGCTTGAGCAGGTACATCTAGAGCAGGGTGCACAGGACCATGTCCAGGTGGGTTTTGAATATTTCCAGAGAAGGAGACTCCACAACCTCTCAGCGCAGCCTGTTCCAGTGCTCTGTCACCTTCAAAGTAAAGAAGTTTTTCCTCATATTCACGTGGAACTTCCTGTGTTCTAATTTGTGCCCATTGCCCCTTGTCCTGTCATTGGGCACCACTGAAAAGAGTCTGGCCCCATCCTCTTGACACCCACCCTTTAGGTATTTGTAAGCATTGACAAGATCCCCCCTCAGTCTTCTCCAGGCTGGAGAAACCCAGGTCTCTCAGCCTTTCCTCATAAAAGAGATGCTTCAGTCCCCTGATCATCTTCGTAGCTCTCCACTGGACTCTCTCCAGCAGTTCCCTGTCCTTCTTGAACTGGGGAGCCCAGAACTGGATGCAGTACTCCAGATGTGGCCTCACTAGGGCGGAGGAGAGGGGGAGGATGACCTCCCTCGACCTGCTGGCCACAGTCCTTTTGATGCATGCTAGGATGCCGTTGGCCGCCTTGGCCACAAGGGTACAGTGCTGGCTCATGGTCAACTTGCTGTCCACCAGCACTCCCAGGTCCTTCTCAGCAGAGCTACTTTCCAGCAGGTCCAACTCCTAACCTGTACTGGTGTGTGGGGTTGTTCCTCCCCAGGTGCAGGACCTTACACTTGCTCTTGTTGAATTTCCTTCGGTTCCTCTCTGCCCAGCTCTCCAGCCTGTCCAGGTCTCGCTGGATGGCAGCCCAGCCTTCTGGTGTATCAGCCACTGCTCCTAGTTTTGTATCATCAGCAAACTTGCTGAGGGTACACTCTATCCCTTTGTCCAGGTCATTGATGAATATGTTGAACAGGACTGGACCCAGTACAGACCCCTGGGGAACACCGCTAGTTACCAGCCTCCAACCAGACTCTGCGACATTGATCACAACCCCCTGGGCTCTGCCATGATCATGCAGAAGAGATTTTCATGGTCTTTTGTGGGCCAGCATGAGCACTCTGACTCTGCTTGCAGGCACCAGGAATCTGTGTAGTGACAGATAACACAGCTTTCCTGCTGAGAGCCAGCCGCGCAGCCTAGGCACTGCACTGTGTCAGTGCTGTCATGCAGGCCTGTTTTGCCCCTGTGCCTGTGTGCAACGGGCCCTGCAGACACGAGCTCTGCACAGGAGGCGTTGTCATACTGGCTGCTGCAGCGTGGTGCACAGCAGGGCTTCGAGCTCTGCTTGAGCCTGGCAATGTCTCTGGACCAGGCAGGACAGAGGAGGCAGCCAGGAACAGGGTGCAGGAAAGGCACTCCCTGGGTCTCTTAATCAGAGGGGACAACAGGGTGAATTTGGGGTAAAAGTAGATGTCTAATTTATGAAGCTGCCTTGGACCATTGGCAGCACATTTTTAAACCAAGAAATAGTTATGCAGATGCTCAGGTGTCCTGGCATGGGCAGTGCTGCGTAACCGAACATGCCAGCCATGTTGTCATAACAGTCCCGTTTATCCCAGAAGGCACTAGCACTTGCCACTCTGAAACCTTTTAGATAGTGGCTAAGTGAGAATCTTGGCTTCACGGCTTCTGTGTGCCTTGTTTCAACAGCGCTGAGGAGGTTAAAAATTAATTTTTGTGCTCAAAAATAGGGTTTTTTTAAGCTACAGCCAGGGCTTTGCCTTATCCTCCCTTCCCCTTGAATTTGAAACATATATAGAATGTGTGTGTGTGCACCATGTGTGAAATACTGCAGTTACAGCTTGTGGATTGAGGAAAATTGATTTGGCAAGTGTTTCTTAATCACCTCTGGTTTTCACTTTTTACCTCTTAAAGCCTTCAAATAAGTTTTGTATGTTTTAAGTAAATAACTGGCATTTGATGCTTGTTCAGTGAGGATACTTGTTAAGGATCTTGAAGGATAATTTTTTGTTTGTCCTTAACTTAGGACAGAGTCTTTTTTTTTTTTTCTATCGTCTTCTCACCTCCCCCAGCGAATTTGCAGCTTGGTCCTGTTAAGGTCAACAGGCTGTGTGAAACTCCAGACTTTTAAGTTAGTCACAAGTTTAAGTCCTCTGTTAAGTATTGTCATGACAGTTCCTAGCCAAGAAGACTGTCTTGCCCACAGTGTTGGAGTGCTCAGTGTTTTATAATTCTGATTATAATGTGTCAAGGAACATTAGGAAACTTGCATATATATAGCATACATTGAACTGCCGTTGCTTCTGTACTAGCTGCTGTGAATTTGCTGTATGGAACAGGGAGCACCGTTGTTGTGGGCCTTACTCTTCTTTCCCCTTCATAATTGGCCCTTTTAAATAAGCTTCTAGGCTGTCCTAACTTGGACTCTGCCTGCCAAACTGTATCAAACAAACTTCTAGCTTATAAGCTCAGAAATGCTCAAATGCACAAAACAAATGTGGTAGAGAAATGAAAAGCAAGCCCTGAAACTCAAGACTGCTCTGTTGGAGCCTTTCTTTCCATCCCACAACCAATGTAAGTGTAAAAATAGAGTAGTTTAGCTGTGGGAGCAGAAATGGGGATAGATTGGCACTTGCTTCATGGCTTTGCATGCTGTTTGATTTCTTTTTACAAAAGCTTTGACAGTAATTGGAAGAGACTTGTGCTGTGGTGCTCTGGATATCCTGCCCTGTAGTAATAAATGACAGGTTATTCTCCTATAACCAATAGTTCTGTTAGCTGGAGCTTGCTGTGAGTTTGGGTTTTTTTGGGGGGGTTGTTTGTTTGTTTGTTTTAAACATGTAACAAATTGCAGATAGCTGAGGAATTTATTTCATAGTTTGACTATTTCTTAAAAATTTAAAGAAAGCTTATTTAGAATTTCCCATATTCTTGGCATATGTTCTTTTACCTCAGCTTTCCTGGTAGCATTTGTCATGAATGCAGTTACGTGATTCATGTGATTGCAGTCTCAAAAGGCTTGGTAGGTGAGAATTTCTAGAAGTGCAATTACTTTTTTTCATATCCCTATGGTTGTAGAATAGTCTTAATGCTGAAGATTACATACTGCTGTTTTATAACGTGTGCTGGCACTGAATCAGATGTGCTGGCAGGTCAGGTGATGCTGTAGCTTTGCTGCTGTAGCGTGTATGCCGGAAGGGAGACTTCAGTGCTCTGAAATACCAGTAGCCTGTGTGGTGTGATACCACCTGTATATTTTTGTCTCCTGGACTTCCAAGAGCAGTGAAATGATGATAGCACTAAAGCTCCTGATGCTTCTTCAGTTCTAAAAATATATTAGAGTTGCACAAACTTGTAATTTTCCAAGTAACATTTTCTTTTTATATATATATTATATATGTAAAGGGAAAAAGAAGCTCTTGCCACGCTGGTGACGTGCTTCATGTTGATAAAACTCTGCCCACAATCGTAGAATCATAGAATCATTAAGGTTGGAAAAGACCTCTAAGATCATCAAGTCCAACCATCAACTAACACCACCATGACTCCTAAACCAGGCCCTGGAGTGCCACGTCTATACCTTTTTTGAACGCCTCCAGGGTTGAAGACTCCACCACCTCTCTGGGCAGCCTGTTCCAATGCCTAACCACTCTTTCGGTAAAGAAATTCTTCCTGATGTCCAATCTAAACCTCCCCTGGCGCAACTTGAGGCCATTCCCTCTCGTCCTATCGCTAGTTTCTTGGGAGAAGAGTCCAACACCCGCTTCACTACAACCTCCCTTCAGGTAGTTGTAGAGAGCGATAAGGTCTCCCCTCAGCCTCCTCTTCTCCAAGCTAAACAGCCCCAGTTCTCTCAGCCGCTCCTCATAAGTCTTGTTCTCTAGACCCTTCACCAGCCTCGTTGCCCTTCTCTGGACACGCTCCAGCACCTCAGTGTCCTTCTTGTAGTGAGGGGCCCAAAACTGAACACAGTATTCGAGGTGCGGCCTCACCAGTGCCCAGTACAGGGGCACGATCACTTCCCTACTCCTGCTGGTCACACTATTCCTGATACAAGCCAGGATGCCGTTGGCCTTCTTGGCCACCTGGGCACACTGCCGGCTCACGTTCAGCCGGCTGTCAACCAGCAATGCAAAAATGATAGGCATAAGGTGGGGAAAATCCATCTTGATGTCTTTGGTAAGCATTTAAACTCCACACTGCTTCTGTTGTAATGTGCAGGGAGGTCTGATGTATCTCAAATACTGTCCTGGGTCAGACCTAATGAGATGTTTCTGTCCTGCCATGAGCTTAGGCAAGCCAGTTAAACTTACCACCTCTCTCCTGTAAGCTGGAAATGCCATAAGGGAATTTGGAAGGGTTAATCAGCTGTAGCCTGCAAGCTGCTTTGAGATCATCTGGCAAAATGGCTGTGTGAAAACTCAGACTCGGTGTTTGGCGTGTTGCAGCATGGGCACGTCTTCAGTTTCATGTTCCTCTGATGGTGGCAGAGGGTGACTGCTGATTTCAGTGTCTTTTCTCATGGGAGAGTGTCTGTGTGGTATCTTTTTTCACTTGCTTGCAAAGCCACCTCCAGCCAGCCTCCTAAAACACTTGGGACTGAGAAAACCATTTCTTTTCACATCAGAAACAAGTGTCTTCTTATTAACAGTGTGCCTTTCTTCGAAAAACAACCCTGAATTTAGGTCATGCCTTCATCTCTTCAACGTTGCAAACAGAATCTCTGCATCATTGCAAAGGCTTGTTTGGTTTTGGCTTTTCTCTTTCACAACTGCAGTGACTGAAAGACATCTTGATCTATTCCCTTCCATCCAGCTCACCTGGATGGTGAGTCACCTGGATGGTGACTGGGGAGAGCTGCTGTTCTGACCTACATGGCTGCTATGCCTGTGCTAGATATTTGCTTTCAATAAGACAACAGTGGCTGAATTGGTAGGGGTTAATCTGTTGCTTGCCATTTTAAATAGTCAGGCTGCATGTCTTGTCCTTTACTGCGAAGGGTAAAGGTAGGTTGTATAACCCAGCAACCCCTCTAGCTTGCACTCCTTTTTAGCATCTAAGTAAGGTAGGTGAGCACATCTGGGAATTACGAGCACATCTCAGTTACTGCAGTGAGCACGTTTACTATTTCAGAAAGAAATCTTGACCATTTATGCTGAGTGGCATTTTGTGTAAGCATTGTAGATAAGAAAAAAATAAACAAAGCTGGCAGAAAATCAGAGGGTCAGCACTGCAGTGAGTTCCTGTTTGTTCTTTTCTCCCACATGGACTGATAATGACGGTTTCTGCCTCATTTAGTCATATGGTTGATAGATGTACGTGGGAGTGTATGTATGTATTTACTATCCTTGCTTCAATAGACTTCACTTTATTTTTGTACTATTTATGGTCTTTCTTTTTAAAAACTGACATTAAGGAGAAAATGTTTTAATTAGGCAACTGGATGGCTCGTAGGGCACAGGATGGGCTGCAGTGTTCTCCTCCGCCCTTAATAAAAAGCTCTAATTTGGCTCTCAACTGCTTGTAACTATTCTTGCACATTCTCATTTTAGAGATTGTGCATATGGGGGGACGACAACTTTCTCTTCTGAACTGGACTGGAGTTTGGGAGCTGGGACTCTTGGTTCTTCTGCTATTTTTGTCCATTTGTAAAGTGTTGATAATACTTGGCTCTCTCGTAGGACTGTCGTGAACACAGCAGGCTTGATTTGGCACTGAGAAAATGCAGAGAATCCTCTATGATATTCTTGGGAACAGTATTTTTCTGGCAGCCTCCAAAATTGCCAAATGCTTGTAAGACGTTCAAAAAAATCAGTGATGCTGGGGAGGGCAGGAGGGAGAGGGACAGAACTGAGTAGCTGTTGAGCTCCAGGTCTATGCTGAATTTTGTGGGAGTACTTTCCAAACTTTTAATTGTGTGATGTGATGATAAAATGTCCAGCTGGTCTCTGTATCATGTATAAAAGACACACCATGAAGATATTAAGGGTAAATGATGGACTGTAAGGAATTACTGGGGTGGCTTGGCTCCTCTAAGGTGTCCTGTGTGTGGCCTTGCACTTCAGAAGTCTTGGTGAGGAGGTAGGAGTTGGTTGGTTGTGTAAGGTCAGTGCCTCCTCTAGTGAACAGGTCCCAACTGCTTCTGAAGAAGCTGTAAGAAAGTAGACAGGAATCAGACGTGTGATGTGTGCTTTGGGAAAGTTTCTTTTTACTACTGTTTCTTTTTTCTACTGCTCAGCAAGGAGAGGGCTTGTGTCTTCGAGCGCAAGCTTGTAAAATGCTGCGTTTTATTTTTTTTAAATGTGCGTGGATGAAAACGTCTTGCATGCTTGCATTCATGTAATTTTCTTGCACATATGTATTTTCTTGCATGCATGTGCACACACAGTAGAACCTCTCTTTCCAGAACAGAAAATAGGTAGATTTTGTGACTTTTTTATTTCTAAAGGATCTTTTTGGATTACTAGTATTGTCACAGGAGCACCACCAAATGGTAGTGGTGTGTGTTTTCAGAAGTGGCTAGCAATGAGAAGACCCTCATTCCAGGAGGTGGCTTGAAAAATCCTCTGAGCAGCCTCATTTTTTTTGAGGCTGTTGTCATAAAAAACATTGAGTGTCTGGTATCCCAAAAATCAGGCTAGCGTGATGAGTCAAGATGGGCAAGTAAGTATGGCTTGTGGTATCTGGAAACTGACTAGCCCTCTAAAGCAGGTGCAAGGAGGAGATGAACATTCACTTCCAAATGCATAGATGTTCACAGCTCTAACGTGTCTACTTTCAGCTGCATTGTGTCCATTTATTTGAGAAGATAAAACAAGGAAAACCAACTGCAAAGAGACAGCTGTTTCTTTGTAACCTCAAGGAGATGGTTCCTAGAGATCTGCCTCACTTTGGGTCTTTCCTTACTTTTGCAAAGTACTCATACTCTAAGCCCCTCTTAAATTAGGTGATAAAGCATATGTTACCTGGTGAAGCTCCTGGAGGTCATGAAAGCAATTCCTCTTTGAGTGTTCAAAATCCTTTTTGCGAATCCTGCCAAGGACTATTCTACAGGGAGCTGTTTCATGCCCTTCCAGCCAGTGGTTTGACATTTCTCAGCCCTCACAGATGAACTTGTGGCTGAAAAGCCATTGCTGAGGACTACTGCTTTCCAAGGTGATGTGGCAGCTTTGTGTTCCTGGTTGCTAGATTGTTTTCCCTGAGTACATTTACTTGTTAAGCAAGCTTCTGATGACATCCAGGATCCTTTTTCACATGCTGATAGATGCTGTGAGCGAGATGTGATGGTTGGACCTCTTTCTAAAGAAGAAACTTGGTGCCCCTCCTGTTTTGGTTTGAACTTGCTGAGATGGGATGGCATCAGTGGGAGGAGTGGGAAGTGCTGTTTCTTATTGGGTTTACCCTTGGACTGGGATTGAAGAACTGGGTTTTAGTTTTGCTTCTGCCCCTGATTTTTCTGGCTGACTCCACTGACGTCAGTTCCTCTCCCTGTGGTTTAACTTTCACTGTTTAACTGTGCAGTTTGCTCTGGAAAAATAGGCTATACGAGAGCTACATGTTAATAACTAGCTCTAGGAATAGAAGAGTCATTGACTCTCTGATGAATATGATAACCTTAAACTACAGCATAGCATGGTACTGGGCACTGAGGACCTTGTAGTTATTAGTGTCACATTTGGTCTCTGACCGAGATGTTCTTAAACCAAATTTTATTTCAACCAGCAAGTAAATCTTTTATTTTATTTTTATTCTTTCAAATGAGAAAAGTTGTTCATGCTTAGTGCTACATTATCATTGGGTTAAAAAACAATCAGGAAACACAGGATTGTGTTGAGTACAGCAATAGCAATGTTCTAATTATGTGAAACTGAAAACATATTTTCTCTTTGCTTGAATCTAATATATGGGCTGGAGGCGTGAAAACTATGAGTGTGACAAAATTACTAAAGAGTGATAGCACCAGCCAGGATTCTTAGATGACTGGGTGGCTTGACTTCCTCATTTATGACACACAGAAGGGAATGTTCAGTGGGTTTTTTTCCTTTCTTTTAAAATAATTTTCACGCTTAGTGCTTAATGAGGACTAGGTCCCATTCAGGGTCTGTTCTCAGTCCAGCATTTGAGCCTCAGGTCTCCAGATCGCCTTGTTCCTTCCGATGGCTTTGGTTTCTTTCCAGTTCTTTTCCTCACTGACTTGCAGTGCTCCCACCCACTGCTGACTGGTACGATTCCTGAGCAGGCCCTTATCACTGTTGCCTCTGGTCCTCTGTTCGCCTCTTGAGTAAATCTGTAGTCCTGAGGTATTATCAGGATAGCTTAACAGGACCCTTCTCTGTGCTTTGCACCCACTTGCAGTATGAGTGCTTTTGTAATTGTCAAAGAAGAGATGGTGCCTTGAGGTTTATGACCCTGCCTAAGCCTTTCAGAATGAATTATGGCCTTTCATCTACTCCGAGGGTCACATTCTCTTTGTAATTGCACCGAAGTGACTTTCCACTACATTTGGTACATGCACGCAGACATGCCATAATTTGTTCTGTAAGACACAGCTTCCCCATAATTACAAGGAGTATGTAAGCTTGCCTGCCTCAAATATGGCATTAGGGTGCTGTCTCTCATTAAATCAACATAAATCTTTTGACATAGTCTTGTTGGTTCCCTGCCGCATTTTCTCCCTCGAGTAAAGAACGGAATTTCTGTTTGTGAGTGAAAGCTCGGTCTGTTTGGATAATTCTCTTCGTTGGCCATACGGGTGCAAACTGGAGGTAAGCTTACATAGATGTGTGACGTTACTCTGTTGTAACACGAGTGCTGGAATTATCCGGTGGGGGACCTGTGTTCAGTATCCTGTCCCTCCCAGAAGCCTGGAGTATGTTGTATAGGAAACACAGACCTCCTTGAACTTGTGAGGTGTTCTGTTTGACTGCCTACAACTTTGGATGGTCTTATTGGTCTCAGGAGATCCAGGGATTTCTTCTCTTCCCTCACTTTGAATTCGTCAGTAAATAGTTCCCTAAAAATGCTCCAGTAGAAGTGTGGGTACCATATGGCCAGTTTTTAGCCTCCTGCTACATGTTTTCCTGGTTGCTTCCTTTGGACCCAAGGGGTATCTGGAGGCCAGGTTGGGTATCACCAGGCTGCATTTTTTTCTTGAGGCCTCTTAGACACTTGGATCTCAATGGTGGTGTCTTTGGTAAAGAGTTTTACAAACTCTGCTCAGTTGTTTGCTGTAGAGTGGGTTCAGTTGCAGCTTGTGGTTAACAAATGGCAGCCCTTGCTTTCTTTGGATGAGGTTAACTCTTGATGTAATTCCCAATGATTTTTGGTATTTACACCTGCATTCAATTTCGATCTGTGTGATAACAGCTAGGGGCAACCTCTTTTCTTTATATGTGGGTAGAATTTGCTCACTAACTCCATGCCGCTACAAAAATTTTCCCTTTAAATCCTCTAAACTATTTGCACTGGTCCTCATTAGTGTACTCTGTGCATTTCTATAATTTGCTTTTGTCTATTGCTGCGTTTTTCTTGTACCTAAGAAAGCCTTACAATAGGAATTCTGGAATAGAAAAGGACTTGTAAGAAGATTGCAGATTACTGTTGGTTTTCTAGTGGCTACTCTTTTCATTGCTGTGTTAACGTAGAGACTTAATGAGCAAGTTTGACTCCAGGGCAAGGCTGAGTGCTGCTCTGAACAGCAGTTTCCGTCAAGGGTTCCTTTGAAACGAGGCATTTGCTAACCTGCCAGCTTTTATTTTTGTTTATTTGTGCCTACTGCATTCATCAGGGCACAGTAAAGGGTACAGTCACGCAAAGGGCTGCCTGAAGACTTTTGGAGACTGAAAGTGATGCGCTCAGAGCAGCTACTGAAGCATATTTTGGATATTAATGCCTAAATCCAGAAGCGCCATGATTCCTTCCGTCTCCTTTGACCTTCCATTTTAAGTATGTGCGTTCAACCAAAACCCGTCTAACTCTGTTAGGGTCTAGAGAATGTATTCTAATAGGGTGACATACATGTTGATGAGGTTATGCAGCGTCTGTAACATGGCATTCCCTGGATGCTGTGCTGTTTGCTTCAGCGGGGTATTTGCATTGCTAACACCTTCCCTAGAGAGTGCAGAATTTCACGTCTCCTCTCCCCTTTCTCTTTCAGGCCCAGGCCTGTTTGCTTCTCCAGAAGGTTCTGCTACTTCGTGAACTGAAGCTCTTCATGACAGAGGAGGAGTGGGAGGAATTGATCAGAGAAAGCATCAGCCAAGTGACAGAGGTAACAAGCTTCAACATGTTAAACGTATAGATAGCACCTAGTGGGTGCTGCTTTGACTAGTGTGGTGCACGTTCTCAGAGCTGGAGTCTGTGGCTGTGCTTGGCTTAACTGATCTTAGAGGGGTTGTGCTTGCTTGCACCAGGTCTGAGTAGTGTCCACCAGGATTACAGCATTCTTGTAACACCGCTGTTTAGATGTATTTTCACAGAGTGCAAGAAATGTGCCTGGTACAGCTCAGCGGTGCCTGTGTATGGATCCAAGAGGCAGAGCTCAAGTTTTAGGAATACACTCATACAGATCAATTTGAGGTGGTTTTAAAAAATAAGTTTTGAATTGAAAGGTATTGTGAACATTTACTAAATTTCAGGAAATGTTATGAAAGTTCTGTATTTGAATGAACTTCAGGGCCAAAGAGATAGAGCTGAGGTGCACTAGGCTTCTGACTCCTGGTACATTGTAGGCCTTCTGGACCAGACTCCCTTGCTAATATTGAGTGTCAGGGAAACCTTAAAATACATTGGAAAATAGTTTGTACAGAAAAAACAGTGACAGAAGTTGTAGGGCTCCTGATTCAGTGGCAAGTGCGGATTGTACCTGAAGACAGTTTTTGGGTGCAGCTATTATGTGGGAGGTGATCTGTGGGACAGGAGACTGAAGAAGCAAATGCCATTCAGTTATATTCTTGTGGATTGACATGGGGGGAACCAGGCAGCCAAATTAATGTTATGATGTGGTAACTAAACTTGATGACATGGGAGATTCCAGTCTTGGTGTTCCTACGTAACTGTAGTATTGACCTTTTTCTAAGTGTAGCTTTCATTCTTTACTTACTTCTGGTTACATGGTAATTTAGGCCATTCTATAATTTACCATGCTGGAACAGAATCATTGGCTCTGTTTTCTTTCATCAAGGAGGGACAAAATCTAAGCAAGTTTAAATCAAGGAATTCAGAGGTGCTGTTTATAATTCTTGAGGAAGCAGGTAATCCTGGGTTTCATTAAATAGCTTTTATTTAATGGTTACATCAGGAATCCAATGGGTGGAGTTAGGTATGATTTTATTTTGCAGCTACATAAAACATGCCACTCCTTCCAACCCGGTCATCTCCATGTTTCTCTCTAGCAGCTGAATACCTGCAGGACTCAGTGATTCACTGGGAAACCACAAGCATTTACAATGCCTTTATGTTGTTCTTGTCAGGGAAAGTTTAGCAACTTGCAACCCATCCAGTATTTTAATGAGCTTTGCTACCAAAGCTTCCTCAGTGCCTCTCATTTCTGTGGTCGTCTGTGTTTAAAGAAAAATTCCTGGGAAATACTGTCAGTTTGTTTGGGCTGTCCAAGGTATACCCTGCAGGCGGGAGGGCTCCCATACTATTAACTGGCAGTGGCATATAGGTGCTAGTTCTCTTTTTGGCCTGAAAAAGCCCTGACACTACATTTTTACAGAGTGCTCTGTTGGTGGACATGTATGTATTGGGTTTTGTCTCCCTTCCTCCTGCTCCCCCCTTGCACTAACACAGTGCTGGTATGGCTCCTTGGAGCTGGGGCAGCTGCACGTCTTTAAATGTTGCTGTGATTAGGAGGCATCAAGGACTTTATATTCCATATAACAGTTCTGATTCATAGCCAAAGCTTGACACTTGTGCTGCAAAACTTTCTAAAGCTGCAAAAGGTATTCTGTGTATTTTTGGTGGTGCAGAAATGCTCAGTTATCTGAGGAATAGCTGTAAAAACATGCAGTGGCTTTATGGTATAATAGAACAATACTCATATCATGACTGATCTCTTTTGGAGATAGTAAAAAATCCCTTGGAGCAGAAGTCAGAGACTGGAAACTGAGCAAATGTAGAATCTGTAGAAAGTATGTATTTGTCAAAGAGAGTAATCTGCCATTAAAATAACTTACTGAAGAGTTTATGAGCTCTGAATTGCCAGGTGGAGATTGTTTGCTTGACTGAAAGAGAAGCTGCAGGTTGGGTGGAAGTTATGGGCTTGATTTTGAAATTATGGGGTGAGTTTGCTTGGACTGTGTTAGGCAAGAGCTTGGGCTAAACGATAGCCCTTTCTGTCCCTGATGTCCGCACATGCCTCTGCTTAGCTAGAGGGTATGGAGGGCATTTGCAGAACTGAGAGTTTCTCCTGCAGCTCAGTCTCGTCACTTTTCATCTGAGACTTGTTTTGGTGGGCCATTCCAGGTCAGCCATGATTTTGGAGGTGGATATGTAAGTAGGTAGATGTTGGCATGTGAGTGTTTGCCCATGAGAACCTTGACTGAGAGCAGTAGTTCATGATGTTTTGGAAAATGATGAAGTTTTATTGCCTTACCTCTAGTTGAAGGGTCTGCATTTGCTGTCGTTGGCCCTTCCTGCCACCATCCCTCACAAATAGCTGTTTTAAGAGGAAAAAATGATAATGCAGAATTTTATACCTTTCTTTGACCCAGGGAGAAGTCTGATATAACCTGGGAGAGCCAACTCTTTAACTGACTATGCTGATGTGCACTTGTAATTCAAGCAGCGGTATTGTTCACAAGGAAGCTGTCACCTGAAGGCTTTGCTACATTCTCTGTGTCCTTGGTCAGATGTGCAGCTATGGGGCTGGTAGCTCTTGAAGTGCAGGATTGCCATTGCAGGTGTAAGGCTGTGAGAGAGGACAGGGTGCTATCTTCTGGTGCTTGCTTTCTCATCCTGTCTTGCCTCAGTGATTGCATTGCATACCTGCAGATCTCTTGGTGAGGAGCAAGGAGCCTGGGATGGTTTTAGGCAGTGATATGTGCTGGAACTGGGAAAGAAGCAATGTGAGAAAACTGCAGTCTTGGATATCATTGAATTATGCGTGTAAAACTAAGAGGCAGATGAGGGAGAATCAACGGCCAGGAACTTTAAATGAAGAGACAGCTTCCTGAAATAGCAGCTCTGGCTGCTGCGAGGCAATGGCTCTTGTGCTTACATAAGCTAACTTGACCTTATTTGTTCCCAAAATGTTTAAGCATGCTTATAAAACATATATCACAGTCATGAGGGATTAATGTTTGCCGTCTCCTTACTGTCAGCAAGGGAAGTCTTGATACCCTAATGGATACTTTGGAGTTGACTTGTTCTTGTGAGAGCCCTGCTTGCTGTTGGTGCTCTTGGCTTGTTCTGCTGGGTCACCTGGGCAGAAAGCCTTGTCCACAAGCTGTGGGACTGCCCTGTGAGCTGTTTTTTATTGGACAGCAGTCAAAGGTAAGGAAGTAGAGAAATAGCTCTGGCAGTTTTAGCCTCCCTGGTCCAAGTTACTTTAAACAAAGCAGAACCTTGCTACAGTTGTTCAAGTCTATTCTAATGTTGGGAGTCTAGACAACTCAGTTGTGTTTACAGTATAAAGAAATAGAGTTGCTTCATGTTGTAAATGACAGAGCTCACCTGAGATGCTAGAGCATCTGACAGAGACTTCTTCCTCTTTGAGAGCTTTGTTCTTTTATCGGTAGGTCTCAAAGCGCTTTACAAAGGAAATTCAAACCAGTGAGTTGTTGATGTAATGAAGAAGGTATTTTGCAGAAACCCAAGAGCTAATGTATTTAGTTTACTAAAGTTGTTCACCCTGTTTTACTGATGACACGCTTGGTTGGGAGCTGAGCCAAGAATCAAACTTGGGTCTCCTGAGACATCCCAGAGACCCTCATTCTGCATGGACAATCTGACTGTTTCTTAACTTGGCTTCAGAACATCCCATTGTGTTGGATAGCAGTCTCTGTCCCCATGTTATCTAAGGAGAATACTGGTTGTTGTGAGTTCAGACTGCCCGGAGTCATGCAATGAGGCTGGCAGCAGAACCTGAGAGGCCCGAGTTCCCCATTTCATGCAGGGAACTGTCACAGTTTTGGCAAGGGATCTCGCTGGGGTTGCTGCTAGGGCTTGCACACTGTCTTTTTGACTCTATCAAGCGCCTCTCAATTTGGTCTTTCGGCTCTTCCAGTTGTCATGGTGGGCACATTTTGGTGTTTGTTCCCTGTGTTAGATATATTTCTGTTTTCTTTCTGATATGTTACAAACTTGCCATCTTGGCTTTACAGTCATCTTGAAGCTGTGCCAGTTTTTTAGTAACTCACTGACAGATTTGGGGCAGGAAGCTCCAGGATCTGAATACATAGTTTCATTACCTTTTTATGTCATCCCTTTCCCAGGGACTGGTTTGCCCTCCTGAACTGAGGTGCTTTGTGTAACTCCCAACTTAGGCTGAAACTCCCAGTTACGATGTGAAAATCAGGGGGATGTGGGAAAGGCTTTTGAGGAATATTCCAGAAAACTTATATTTTGACGGCTGAGCAACTTCAAAACAAAACAGCCCTCAGAAAACTGTTGTTAAAACTGCTTTCTCTGGCTTGTACACCGCAGTTCCCTGAGGGTTTCCTTTGTCTGTCTTCTGCAGTAAGTACATAATAGGAAGGGCCCAACTTTACTACTATTTTTTTTCCTTTGCTTGTTTTGTCAATGTCATAAGGGACGGGCAGAGCAGATAGTGTTCAGGTTGGCTGTTTGAAACCAAAATGGGATCAAGGCATCCTGGAATGTAAAAATGCTCACAGAATCTGATACCTAAGTTCAGTGCAAGACCAAAGCACTCCAGGTCGCCAGTATTGGAGACTTTCAGATAAATATACACATAATCCAAATGAGATGCATGTGATGCCTCTTTCCACTTAGGTGGTGGACTTGGACTGGGCAGGCAACTGTGTTTCTGTAGAAAGGCATGAATGTAGACAGACAGGGGATTACATGGCCTGTGCAAGGGATGGTGTAGATAACCAAGACCTCTTTTCCAAGACTCATATCGTTTAAAAGTTACTGTATGCTCTCTGAAGACTTTTATTGTACGGCATTAGAGGGTTTTGTTGCTATTGTGTTATTCAGCTAGGGATTTAAAATAACTAGCTGGAGCCACTCAAAATGTGTGGGGGAGAGGGGAATATACTATATAGCCTTCCAGTGTAGACATGCCCTTCATTTCTGAAGGGCATCACATTTGATTATCGGTGTCTTAATTTGTAGGGAGATAAATTATTAACAATGACTTCATCAAATCTCTAAAAAAGCCGTTCTTCAATTTTTTTCTTGAAGATCGCCTGAACTTTTATCTGTTCGTCTTTATAAAATCTTAATTCATTGCCCTTTCTCAGCCTCTTAGCTTGTAAAATGAGGCCAGTAGTGATTGAACTGATATCTTTGACGTGCTTTCAGAGTACTGGATGTCTCTGTGGAGAATTCATTCTTTGTTCCCTCAGCTGTCCTGTATGGTTTTTCCCTGCTGCATTTTCATATGGTCTATGGAAAAAAAAAAATCAGATCTTTAAACTTGGGAAAGCATTGACATTTTCTGTGAGAATGGCTTCTGGATTTTTGGGCTCCTCCCTCTAATAACAGCCAAAATAAACATTGAAAAAAATGCCCTTTAGTTATCCCCTTCAGCATGCGGGTCTGCTTAGTCCCCTACCTTCCCTCTCTCTCCCGGTCAGGGACAAGCAGAAACTTGGTGGTTCCCTTCCCTTTGTGAGCATTTCTTGACGACTTGTTTCTGCTAGAGATGCAAGGAAAAAAGTTTTGAGCATTTATACTTTCAGTCTTCAGAAACTTTGTGAGAGAGAATGGAGGGAGGAGGGACTGTCAGTGCTTTTTTTCCCCCTTTTAGTGCTTTCGGCAGCAGCTGCTGTGCTTTTCAGGTGGGTGGTGTGAGAACCTCTCCTTGCATGCTTGTGTACCTTGTGTACATGGAGTTGGAAATGGATCTGGCTCTGTGGATAGATGGAAACTGAAGAGGCATACTCTTCCCTCCTCCCTTCTCAGTCTTCCATGATTTAGCCTGAAGTTCTAGCTTGGGTTCTTCTATTGTGTAGTGAATATAGTCATGAAAGGAAGTATTTGGGGGTGGCTTGTCTGGGTTTTGGGAAGCTCAGAGTTGATTCCTGGCTCTGTCATGGTCTGTGTGATGTAGTCATGTTCCTTGGCCTCTCTGAGCCTCTGTGAAATGGAGGGAATAATGCTGGCTTACCTCTTACCTCTCAGGAGAAATGTGACAGTAATTACAGGTGAGGCGAGGGTGCTTACATCGGATAATAACAGGAGCTATGAGCATACAGAATACTAAAATACTTCATTTGGTTGTCAGTTTGTTATTAGCCTCTAAATAGCAGAGGAAGGCTGTGCCCCTCCCAAACCTCTCAGCTTACCTGTATGTGGACATGGGAAAGCTCAGGTAATGGGCACGCTCTTGTAGGGCCCCAAACCCGCTTGCTGGGGCCCCTCTGGGTGTGACTCCACCATAGGGACCTGAGCCACAACGGCAGCAAAATGCCAGGTTGTGTCTTTGTTCTGGGACCCTGCATGCAGCATGGAGCTAGGGCAAAGCTTTAGCTTTCACACTCAGTGTGAAAGCAGTCAGCGTACTGAGTTCAGACCCCTTAAGCGCTTTCTCATCGTGACTGTGGCCGTTCAGTAGAGTGGAAATTTTGCTGAACTATTTGCTGCTGGAGAAGAGAGTTTACCTTAGCAACCTTGGACTGTGCCAGGGGGTGTAAGGTCGTGCAGGGTGGGTGGAGGTATGTGTTTTGCAGAAGGCACTTGGCACTATATTCAGCCATGAATCTGCACGTTTATCCATCAGCATCAGGTTTGTTATGGGGGAGGAGGGGGAAGGATGGAGATAGCGCAGCGTGCGGAAGGAATGCAGGTTGGCTGGGCTTCTCCAGCTCATGGAGCAGTGATGGATCTGTCAGGCTGATCCCACAGAGGGGAAGGGCTGTTTGTTTTGAACAATGAAATACGCTGAAGGACGTGCTGAGAATGCATAAATGTTAAATGGTGTTCAAACTTCCAGCTAGGAAATGTGCTTGTCTCTTGGTAGCAGAACACTCGTCTGCACTCTTGAGATACTGCTGTGTCTTGTAAGTCTGGGCTAAGTGTGCCCCCCACTGTGGTACCTGTGAAAGGGGAAGAGGTGCAGACACGCTGAGATTGCAGGCAGGTGTGAACGTGGAGGCTTCCAGAAACATTGCCTGGCTCCATATAACAGCATATTGCCATCTCCCTTGCAGGGAAAGCTGGGCAGTGGCTGGGATGCTGACTTTGGCTCTAGATGCATTTGCACCACTTTTTGCTGTATTGCAGGTTTCAGGGGAGTCTTAGGCTTAGACTAAAATCCTACCTGGGAAACTGAAGTATGGAGCTATGTGGTTAACACCTCTTTCTAGCTGCCAGCCCTCTGTCCTACTTGTACGACTGAATGACTGCAGGTATTCACCACCTGTGCTCTAACAAACTTGTTTTATACTTTGTGGAGTTGCAGGAATGCTGTGAAGTGCAATGAGAGATGGAATGAAGGTTGGATCCTGCAGTAGTTGGGATACCTCCATGTGTGATGCAGGAGTTAGGAATATAAGAAAAAAGACTGGTTGATAAGATGCTGGGGGTGTGCTGTTCTCCTTGTAGAAATCCTAGCAGCAGAGAACTTTGGATCCAGGAGTGCCATCCATCAGAAACAGCCAGAGGCTTTTGAAAGTAGTGTGTTTGACATAACAAGACAAAACCATCTCTGCCAGCTGAATCCGTGTAGGGTGAGGCAGGAACTGTATTGCTGTATTGGCTTGAGATGAGATGGGAGTTCCAGCTGTGAAAACTGCCTCCATATTTTCTCCTTTTGGAAAATGACCTGCCCAGATCTGCTGACAGCTCAGATGTGCAGGCATGATTAACCGTCACAGGTATTACTGAGCTGTAACTGGAACTGCGATTCCCTGTAAAGTGGGACTGGCTGTTACTGAAGGAGCAGAGTAAGAAAAGCAGAAAATGGGAGAAAACCAACATAATCAGCAAGCGATGCGAGTGTGGCTGTTGAATATAAGCCACGTGGTCTCTCTGCTTTTAGTATTGAGTGATTGGGTTCTGTGACTCTTAGGTTGGTAATACATTCAGAGAGCAGGGGAAGGAAGAGTCGGATACCTTTGTGAACAGCACATGGCAGAGAATCACAGAACAGGTGGTTAGACAAGTTCTTCTGGGTTTTCGCTTAACCCTCCACCACTGACCTGTAGCATAGCTGGAAGCAAAGCCCCTGCTTTGTGCCTCAGGCTTGCTATGTAAAATGGAGATGCTTGCCAACCTTGTGCAAGTCTTTTGCGATCTAATCGGCATTTGAGGCTCTCCTAAGGATGCTGCAGATGACTGAAATACTACTTTTCTTTTTAAAGCGTGTTTGCCATGTGTTGCAGTTCGCCATCTGTTACATAATAGCTTTTGCTTTAATTTTATTATTGTATTTTATACATTCCCCAAATGAAATCATGGTAGGCCTGTAAAAGGATTGACCTGCGCAATTGGGTGGCAGTGCTAATTTCATCTTTCAGATAACTGAGTGGGGGAACCGGGCAAAGCAATCTGCTGTGCGAACCCAGAACGTACAGACAATGGTCGGTACCTTATGTAGCAAGAAGTTATGACAAATACTTGGGAAAGCTGCTTTTGAGGTTTGGACCCAGTTCCCATTGAAGAGACTTGGGATTTTATTCCTTGGGAGCAGTTCCCTGAGGCTTGCCAGCAGCCCCAGTCTAAAGTTAGCTTCTTTTTACGTAACCAGAGATGTCGCATGCTAACACAAATCTCATGGAAGCAAACGCTCCACTGTGAACACTCCCTGCTATGGGAGGATGAGAGTGAAGCAATGCATGTGTGACAGAAGATACCATCTCATGTAATGCGTAATGGGGAAGTACTCTGAGACAGGGGTGATGAGATCAGGATAATAAGTGACACTGAGCTGAGCAGGAATTGGACTCAAGTCTTTAAGGAGGCTTTACTGTCTCAACCATACCACATACAAGAGGTGCTGGTGTTTTTGTGCTCGTTGGAGTAAATTTCTTTTACACGCTTTGTAGCAGAAGGGAAAGGGAAAAGACAAATACTGAGAAATAGTAAGACTTTGTCTGAATCCAGCTTCCTGGCTTTAGCCAATCCATTCTGCTCTGTACTAGAGAAAATTGTGCATTCTGTAGGAATTAATTATCTGCGGCTTGTTTGCTCCTTTGGCTTCTCCACCCACTCCCACCCTCTTACTTGTTCCTTCCTCATCTTTGAGAGCTGTTTAAAAGTGATCCATTTCAGTAGGGAGCTATTTGTTTGCAGAGCACCTAAATTGTACTGGCTTGCTTCTGGCTATTTATGCTGGTGGAACTGTGCTTGTGTTTCCAGACTCATGCAAAACACTGCTTTTAATATAGATGCTTAGTCTTACAGCACTGATGTCGCTAGACCAGTGATATCTTCCATCTCCATCTGGGCAAGCCACCCTTTTTGTTCTACAGGTCTGCATGAATTTGGTTGGGCACCCCAAACTAAATGCATGTTCCAGTTTCCCAAGCACCTGAAAACTGCTTGCAGACTTCTGAAAATCAGCCCCTCAGGTGTTGTTCAGAGCTATAGGGCTTTTCTATTGACTTCAGTAGGATTTGTTTCAAACCCTTCAAAGCATCAGTGCAATTCTGGGAAGTAGGGATGGCAGCAAGAACAGAGTTGAGCCAGCATGATTTAAATGCAGTCATCTACATCACTCATCTACAGTGAAGAGAAAATGCAATTTATTTTTAACACCTTCCTAATTCCAAAATATTTGTATATTAAAAAGATGAAATGACAGTTGTCTTCACTGTGGCTCCTTCTCACAGTACTGCCCTAATTCCTCTTGTCTTGAAGAGCTGACAATCCATACTGATCTTCTCTTACTGTGAACTTGTATGCAACTTCGCAAAATAGGGATCTCGCCTTAATAGCCTCTCTGAAAGCTACTTTAGCCACAAGTAATGACTTTTAGCCTGGCAATATCTTGTTCTTCAAATTGCAAAGAAAATCTTTATGCAAATCAGTCTGTTTTGTTTTCATTATTGATTTGCTGATGATAATAATAATAATAATTATTATTAATTGTGGTAAGCCTAATAAATGGAGTGTGCATGGCCCATGGGGTGTTATATCCTACATGTGAAGATTTTTTTTATTTATTTATTTTTAATTGCACCCCCTGTATTTGTTTCTCATTTTACCTGAGAGACTTTAGAGCTGCTGAATTGTATGACCTTGTAGGTTAATGACAGCTCTGGAATAGAGTTGCAGTGTATCTATATCAGGACAGAGTAATTAGCAAGTTATTGATAGTCAGATGAAGTTGTGGCATGAATTCCAGCCAGCAGAACATGGTGGTTTTCTAATACAGGGCTTGAGTGGACCATCCTGGTCAGGAAATAACTATATCTTGATTATTTTAAAAAGATAATCCCAGGGTGTGGAGCCTGTACAGATAGTAAATAATTCTACTTGAAGGCTAGTGTTCCTGCAGATATATTATCTGGTCTCCCCACTTTTTCTGCTAAAAGTGTTCCTTACACTCTTGCTGGCCATCATTATTTTTCTGTTTTGGGTGTCATTACTGAAAGAGCTCGCTTTGGGGAATAAAATTCCTACTTCTGTGTCTGTGAGGATTTTTACTTTATTTGCCAGCTTTATGCTGATATAGATGGAGAATAGCTTGCTCAGAGTCCTTAAAATCACTTCCAGTCTGAATGGAGCAAAGCAATAGATGGTCTAATGGGAGAGATTGCATCTCCTGGAGAACCTTCCACCGCTGGGTACAGGTTTGGTGCAGTGACTTATCAGTGATGTGTGTTGCCTGAGGCACTGAGGATGCTGAGCTTGGCGTGGACTTTGCCTGTTGGCCGGGTTGGCGTGTTCAAACTCCAAGCGAAGGCGGGCTTGGCCACAAGTGCGGCCTCCTCTAGAGAAATAGGCTGTGATGGGGCACGCCACTGTCTACAATAAGCTTGTCCCTGCAAATCCTGTCTCATATTAGTGTAATCCATGCAAGCTGCAGGGCTTGCTGTGGTGTGTGCATCCACACAGAAATATAGTGAGGAAGAAAACTACCATGTAAGCGGAGCTGTGAGGACCAGCTGCAAGGCAGAGGATCAGTGCCCTTGAGCCCCTGGGCCACCTCTTTGGTCTAGCTGCATTTTTATGGCTATTTTCTGCCCTTGTCCGCTTGTAAATAACTCTGGCTTTTATTTGACCTATCTTTGGAGTGATTTTCCTCTAAGCCAGACCTTTCACTGTCTGAGAAACCCTGCAGCACATAAAGGGAACACAAAGAGATGAGATTTTTCTCTCGGTCATTTCAGTGATTTTAAGCTTGATTGACAAGCCCTGTTCTAGTGCTGGCAACTGGGATTTCCTAGGCATAAGTGTTAATGGATTTTTGCATTAGCGCTTTACGTGTAAATCCCAGCTTCTGCAGCTGAGTAGCTGTTGTCCCTCAGGTGAGTCTGTTGTCTGGCAGCCTCCTGGCCTTTCCAGGGCAGGGGCGGATATTGTCTTTCCTCTTTTTCTCTACAAGGCAGCAACATGTCTCCAGTTGTGCTTTAGCTTAGAAACTAGGGAGAGCAGCAGGGTTGTGCCTTTGTGGTATGCTTGCTCTTATTTTGTCCAGTTGTTTCTTAATTAACCTGGGCATCAGCAGCTTCTACCATGTACCCTCCTGAGCATTTCCAGAGTTTGGTGGGTTTTGTGTTCCAGAGTTATTTTGGTGACAGATTAGTCCTGGCAATTGTTACTCATTTTCTGCTTTCTCCTGAGAAGAGTGATTTGTTTCCCCATTTAATGCATGCTTCTTCTCCATCTCCCCATTTAATTTGCAGAGTTTGAAAATGGTTGGCAAGTGTATCCTGAAGGCTGAGAAAGAGAAAGTTGCCAAGAGCTTGGAGCTGTTGAACTTTCTCCTCAAAACTGTGACAGAGCAGGTGAGTGTGTGACCCGATGTGTGGCAAATGGCTGTTCTTCTGAACACCACCAAGGCCTCTTTTAAATGTCATGCTTGGATTTTACCGTGTGACTGCTTCATCGCTACATCCCACCTCATTTCTTACCAAAGGTACCCCTGGAGGGAATGCCTAGCTGGATTTGAAGACAGAAAGCCCTCACTCTGAAGGAGTGATCCATAGCTCTTGTGAGCTGATCTCCAAGAGCTTTTTGAAGGATTTGTGCAGTGTTCCGCAAATGCATGTGGCATCTTCTTTCTTATCAGCAGAAATACGGCCTGGGATACAGTGAGGGTGAGCTGGGTTTTGTCCCAGATGATTGCTCTGTCCTCTCCACTGAACTCCAGAGATTTTAGTTTCCAGAAACAGACTTACTCAGAAGCTTTGTGAATGGGAGTGAAACTTTGTTCTGGGGCTTTGTTTTCCCTAATGAAAAACGTCTCTTTTGAACATGAGAAGATTTTCTGTAGGTTACAAAATAAGTCTCCAACATGGTCTTATTTACTGGAGCAAAATAACACAAGCAGCAGAATTGCTGAAGCCCAGTTTCCTACTGATAAGCACTGAGCTCACACCACAGCTTGCTTCTTTGTGAAGACCTAATAGGAAAGTGGGTGGAGGAGAGGGATTATTTCCAAGGCTCTTGTAGGAACTGAATAGTCTTTGAAATGCCCCATTCTGTCTGGTTTTACTGAAATTATCCAGTGGGTTACGGAAGCTGTAGAGGCAGCCAGAGGCAGCCTGATTGCATCCTTTAGAAACCAGACTGAAAATGCTGCTGCATTTCTTTTAGATAGGTGCATAGTCATGTGTCTTCTTCCCCCTAGTCCCAGCCATGGACTGAAAAGGAAAGAGGACCAAAGGACCTTTCAATCCCTTTTATGCCAGTACAATTCTAGCTGTTAGACTCATGCCTCCATGCTAGAGACCCAGTTTTCGAGCAAACCCTGTACCTGATGGCATGGTGTGGCTCACCAATTTTTGCCCCCAAATTGAGGTGGTGTTGCAAATGGGCTTAGGGCAGCAGCTTGGAGAATCCGAGCAGGATTGGTTATTCTGCCATAGTCTTATCCCAAGGATGGCCTGTGCCCTGCTGCTGTGAGTCCCCCTTCTGCGTTCACTCTGCAGATTGCCTCTTTGTACTTGCCTCTTGCAGAAGCTGCATGTGAAGTTGACAGAGTTGGACAAAGTGCTGGTAGCTCTGAACCAGCCAGAAGGCATTGGGAATTCGGCACGTCTCGACTCTCTCTACTGGAATGTCATGCGCTGGCTGAATTATACGTACGTATGCTTGGCACTCTGGCTTCTTGGCTTGCCTGGGGGACTGACTGCCTGTCCTCCTTGTCTTCATTGATGTGGGCAAGTAGGAAGAGAAGGGAAATCAAGGCACTGAGCTCAGGCTGGAGTTTGAGTTAAATGGACCTCTTGGGTTGGTGAGGCTGAAACGCTTCTCGTTTTGCTTGTTTGGAATAATGCTAGGCTTATTGTTCCAGGTGCTTACATGCTTAGGATTGGTCCTTGATAGGAAAGGATTGTAATGCATGTCTGATATCTGCTTGTGTCTTGCCAGTAGAGGTAAGACAGCTGATCACCCAAGGATAGAGTGCCTGCTTTCAGCAGTCCCAAGTGGTGGCCTCATTTAAGAGCCATCACTAAAGTTGCAGAGAAATTTCTAGGCTAGGGTGAGTCACTAAGCTCCTACCACATCACCGTGGATTGATTCTGCAAATGTGAGGCTGGAGGGAATGAGTAGCTGTCCTGAGAGGTGACTGGATACCAGAGAGTACATGCCAGGACCTTCAATCCTCTCCAGTGATTTTTGGGCTCCTTAGTGTCTGGATCCCCAGCCTGATGCTTGGAGTGGTTGCCTTGCAGCTCTGAAAGCTGGGGAGCATTCAGTGTTTATGCTTTAGTGCTCCTGTGTTAAATGGCAGCTGGATTTGACTTTTGCTCCAGGGCAAAAAAAAAAGTGTAGGATCTTTTTCTCCTTTCTGTCAATAGCTTGCAATCAGAACTTTTGTTTCCCCTTCCTGCTGGCAGTATTTAGTGAGACGCACACCATTAGGGAATGCTGGGTGCTCTGCTCATGACTGGGAGCTGCGGTCCCAGCGTGTGGGTGGCCTGGTCTGTGGTATCTCAGCCCAGCAAGAGGCTCTGAGGGAAATGCTTGCATGTGGCTCACTGTGAGAGGGCTCGCAGGCAGGGAGGAATCATACAAGGCAGCTGAAGCTTTTGTGGCCCCTTCTAATGCTTTGAACAGGCTTGCAGAGTGCAGTGGCCTTACTCAGCCCTATGACACAGCCCCAGGCCCCTTCCCAGTCTCACACAGGTCCCCTGGCATTGTACTGCCAGGGCTGGCACAAGGATAAGGCTTGGTTTAGGAGCTCATAGAGACTGCAGCTAGGACGGGGATTGCTGAGGTAGGAAACGCTGAGCTTGTGCATGCTGTCTGAGGAAGGGATTGGGGCTCAGGGGTGCAGCCTGCTATCACTGTTGGTGCTATCTTGCTGTGACACGCAGAGATCTTTGTGCAGGTGAGATGGAACAAGCCTACAGCAGGTGTGGTTTGTGCACAGGATCCTGGTGGAGGTGCTGAGAGGCAAGTGCTAACATCAGGTTGTCAGGATAGCGTTTTTCCACCCTGAAGAGACGCAGCTTGAAAATCTCTCCAAAAAGCTTCACATTGAAAACCAGGCCATGGAATTAGAGCCTGGTTCCTTTTCAGGACTCCTCTGTGGGGACTGAGCTGGTGCAGAGCAGATTACACTGGGTGGTGGTGTAGTCGCTGACGGACTCTGTCAGAGAACGGCAGCAGCAGTGGCTGTCTTGTGTGCATACAAAGGCTGCCTAGATGAGACTGGAATGGTCTGTTGGCGGTTCTTGCTGGAAGACCTCTTGGGATTGTTAGCACAGTGAAGGCCTTGCTGGGGCTGTCACCTTAGACAGACAGAGTCTCAGTAGCCTTGCACAGGGCCACAGACAGGTGTACTCGAGAAGGTGGTAGGTACAGTGTTATCTGGTCTGTGGAATGACAATTCTTCCTCAAGTCTCCGTGTGCCTTCTTGAGTCCTGGTCTGGCTCCTGCTGTTCATTTAACCAGTCCCTGTGCAGACTGCGGACCACCTCCGGGGATAACACTCATCCTTCCAGCATGCCTGTGCTTCCTGCACCTTTCTTGTGCTTCTGCCTGTTCGTGGACTGCCTGTAGCATGGATCACACTGCTCCCTGGCTGTAAACTAAGTTGCTCTTGATTTTTGGTGTTCTCTCTGCAGGAAGCCCAAGAAAGAGAAGACAGCCAATAAGCCTGCGCAGGAAGGAGAGCCGCTTAAGCGGAAGAAGAAGGGCTTCCTGCCAGAGACCAAGAAACGCAAGAATCGCAAGAGAGGTGTCCAGGAGAATGGGGTAGAACCAGTAGCTAGTGAAGATGGAGAACCAGCAGACCCAGAGGAGCAGCCCCTGGGAACAGAAACCCCCAAGCAGAAGAAAGGCCTCATGCCTGGTGGCAGCAAACACAAGAATCAGAACAGAGGGGTCAGGAAGAATGGAGTGACAATGGCGGGCAGTGGGGAGGAAGCTGTTCATGGAGGAGATGCTGTGGCTGACAAGAAGAAGAAGAAGAATATGAACAGAAAAAGAAAAGGTGATGCAGGCAGTGAAGCTGAGCAGGTTCCAGCTGCAAAGAAAACCAAGGGGAGTGTCAGCCAGGAGACCCAGCAGAAGCAAACCAGCAAAGCCAACCAGCAGAAGCAGGGCAAAGCCAAGAAGAAAAGAAAAGAGAAAAAAGCTCCAGTGCTGCAGGAGTAAACTCCATGGACTCACCCGGGCCTGGCATGGCTAGCATGGCTCATAGGACTGTTTTAATATCTTTTATAACTATAGGTTTTGTGTCCTCCATGACTTTAAATAAACCTTCCGTGATGCTGAGCTCTAAAGCTGCGGGTCTGACTTGTGTGGAGAGTTCAGCTAGAGCACAGGTAGATGCTCACACTGTCTTCTCTGGCAGTGCCAAACAGCCTGCGCTTGGGAGAACACTCCTGTCTCCATGATTTCCCAAGGCAGAAGTGAGAGGCTTGTTTGGATTTCCTGGGGAGTTGCGTTAGGTGTGCTGGCACTGCTGAGTCGTGCGGTCAAGCCCTGTGGGAGTTTCAGAAGTAACTCCTAAAGGCACATTTCTGTCCTGCCCAGGCCTGGCAGCACTGACAGCTTTTCCAGTCTGGAAGATGCTGCCTCTTAAATGCTTGGGGTTAAATGGGCTTGCACATGCATATTCTGGTGTCAAATATATCCAATTTGGCCACTCAGGCGTCATCAGTAACTACCATGATCTGGCTTTCTTGCCTTTTTGCTGCTGGGTGCAGGAGGGGTGATGGCCCCTGTGATAGCACAGGGACATCAATAAAACAGTGAAACAATTGAAATGGTAGATTGATTTGCTAGTCTGCCAGGCCAGCAGGCTCTGTGCAGCCATGCAAGGCACTTGTTACCAGCAGGCTTACACCACCTTGCTATGAAGGTGACTGCTTGCAATTGCATCTGCTTATTTATCCCCAGGCTCCTGAAGGTCAGAATGCCATCACCCCTTTGGAGAGGCCGGAACCAAGTTCTCTGATGTGCTGGGTACCTGGTTCTTATTCAGAGCTGAGTCTCAAAGTGTTTGAAACCCTACTCATGTTGTAGTTGCCTCTAAAGCCTCCTCCCTCCTTTCCTCGCCCCCACCTGCTGACCACCTTGCTCCTGGAGGCCAGAAGGTGTGGGTTGGTGGCTGGCCCTGACCACTCTCCCAGCACTGGAGGGAGCAGTCCCCATGAAGGCCCAGGCGCTCTTCTTCCTCCTGCAGAAGAGTTTGGTGCTGGCTCCTGTCAGAAGCAGGCGGCTGCTGGCAGTGAAGGGCCCTGGAGCCAGACTGTTCCTGCTGTGCCTTTGGCTCTCGTCCCGCAGGTGGGTCTGCACCACCAGACATAGATAAGGGTGCAGGAAATGTCATGTTGCTTTTGGAGGGAGTGAGAGAAGAGCTGCGAAGGGCTGTGTTTGCCCATGGCTATTTATCTGCCTTTGCAATGATTCTTTTCTCAAAAGGCAAAAAACTCCCTGAGAGACAGCTGCTGGCAGCAATGCAAACACGTTCAATTGCAGACCGCTGGGTAGGTGCAGCCCTCTTCTAATTTCCATGTCACAGCAGTGATCCTGCAAGGTCTGCTGCGCATCCTAAGGAGTGCGCTGGCTCCTGTTAGCAGCAGGTGAGGGCTGGAGTTACTGTGCCCATCTGCTGGCAGGGTTTAGCAGAGAACGTCCTTTCTTTCCCTGCCTTTTCCTTTCTGCCTTCACAGCTGGCTTCCTCTGGCACTCAAGGGAGGCAGAACTGAGGAGCACATTGTCGTTGCCTTGGAGGACGCAGCCCTTGTCTGTCCTGGATGAGGAGGGTATGTGGACTGGAGCTGGATTCTGCAAGTCAAGCGCCCTTCAGGTAGTGGCACAAATTGGGGCAGGAGGTGAAGGGGAGCTCTGCAAGGTCGCCGAGGTCCCTTAGCATGTGAAGGGAGACTCTTGTTTTGCCCACACACGCTAACCGTTGGCCTCCAGGCTCAGCAGGGGTTGCAGGAAGCCACTGGTCCCCAAGCAGGGTGGAGGCTTAGGCTGCAGGTAGGTGACCACCTGGTAGGACAATGCAGATCAGACCTTCAGTGAAGTGCCTGGTGCCTGCATCTCTGCGTGGTGCTCCCACACTTGGAATTTCTTCGCCTCAAACACCAACCAATTCTGAGCAATTTAGGGCTGGACTTGTCCTGCTGGACCTTTTCTCCCAAGCCACTTATTAATCTGAATGTTGTTGTAGGGTCTTGACTGGCATAGCTGTTGGCAACTTGACTGGCTTGACTTGACATAGCTTGACTGGCAACTGACTGCTGTTGCAGCCTGCAGAAGAGCTGCAAGTCTTTGTTCCCAGTCAGGAGGTATTGTCAATTATTATTGCCAATCTTGTCTCCAAGAAAAAGGGTGCCTCTGCTTCAAAAGGGACTGTTGGCACTGGGAATGCTGCCCTGCCTCTGCCATTTAAAATGCTGAAAGCTGGTTCATTGCCTTGTTAAAACGTCAATCCCAGCTAAGCCCCTCCAGATGTCTCCTGAGTGATGACTTTTTGTATATTATGCAAATACAGCATATAAGAGGCCACCAGGTCAGGGCCATCCATGTTTAATGATCTGGAGATGCTCTGGAGGGGAGCAGGGGTTTCAAATCTGAACACTGTCTTCACTTCCTTCTTTTTGTGCCTGTAAGCAGGACATCCTGGGACTTTGTACCACTGCCCCTGCAGAACTAGAGGAGAAACAGCATGTAGGTGTAGTGGGTGGGAAGCAGGGCGAGTGCACAGGTACGTGGGTGTGTTGGGAGTGGGAAGACAGTGTTAGAGCCCGCTGGGCTGTCTCTTCAGATGTGCAGCAGGGCAGCAGCTTGACTGTGTTGTGGGAGCTGAGCCTGGTGCTCAAGTCAACAGGGCCTTGAGCAGCCTGGAGCAGTGCCAGGGCCATGCCACACCAGGCTTTCCTGTTTGGATGATGCCAGCTTGCTCTTCTGTGGGAACATGAGCCTGCTCCTGGGCCTGGCAGGTGATGGGCAGAGCAGGTACTGTGGCCTCACAACAGGGGCTTCTGTCCCTGTGAGACTTTTGGGGTGTGTTTTCCCCCCCTCAACTGGTGTGGTTTCTGCCCCATAGGGCATGCTGAGTTGTTTTAAGGACCAGTTGAGCTCTCCATCACTTCCAGGCTCAGAGATGCAATCGCAGCCAAGCTGTGGGACAGCAGAAGGTCCTGGTGAAACTAAGTGTTATAGAAGGAGCCTTTCATGGTGCTTTCAGCAGAGCTGCCGCAGCCAGCTCAAGCCTGCTTCCCCTGCGCATGGCAGGGCCAGGGCTTTTACTAGGGATAGGCATCATTTTTTGTATCTACTCTTTCTAGCTTGCTGCTGCCAATATGTGACTGGTTTAAATAGCAGGTTTTGACTTAACAGCTCACTGGAGTGAGCTGGATGAGAGCGCTCTCTCCAGGCAGCTCAGGCAGCAAAGGGGGGGAACTTTCTGTCTGCAGAGTGCATCTGCCTGGCACCCCAGAGCCACTGCGTTCCTGCCTTGGCCACTGTTGCCAGGTGAGTCCTTGCCCACATGAGTGTGAGCTGGGGCCACAGAGGCTAGCTGAGCCACTCTGGAGTATCTGCCAGGGTCACAGAGGTTAAGAGTTCATGTGGATCAGTTTGTCACCATCATTTTGGGGAGAGACCAGGGAAGGGCAAAGCACGAGGCCAAAGCCATGCCAGCTGTTGTTTCTGATAGAGGGATGGCAACTGGGTAGTGCCAGATGTCAGCTGCCAAGCTGCAGAGGTTGACTTTGACCTCCGCCTTGCCAGCGTGGAGGCTGCCGTGCTTATGTGTGTGTTTAGTCTTCAGGACTTGCACAGTGGTCAAGGGGAAAAGCGAGAGGAAAGCTGCGAGGCATTGCACAAGTTGTGCTTTGGTAACAACTCTTCCCAACTAAATTACCTGACTTCAGACCGGCTTTGATGCACAGTTTATAAAAAGCAGTCACTAATCCACCAAGTCAAATCGTGTTTCACCGGCACTAATTTGTGCCTTTTAACAATCGCAAAGGTTTCATTTTGCTTGATTTCATGTCCTGTCTGTCGCTGGACCTTGAGGGCTTTAGGGGTAGAGCATGCTTTGATTTTAATGAAGCCTTTTCTTTTCAGCTGTCCTGAGCTCAGACGCTCAAGGGTTCTTCTGAATGCAAGAAAATAGCCGCAGGCCCTGGGGCACTGAGCTCAAGGCAGCACTCCTCTGCAGGTGCACTGCTGGAGGCTGGCCTTTGTCCCAGGCAGGGGGAGGCCTGGGTGGAGCAGGGCTGTGAACCGCCTTTCCCAGTCTGGTGCCTGTTTCTTGTGTGAAGGCTGTAGACTGTTTTAACCGAAGTCATGACTGTTTGGTCCCAAGGTGCATTAAGACTCTCCCCACTGCCTATGCCTGGCAGAAGAGTCAGCTCTGAATTGCTAGTGGAGGATTTGGACAGGGCATAAAGGCTGGGACAAGGCTGGCTTGTCTGTGCAGGGGAGGAAGGCTGCATGTGGTAGCCAGGTGAAGCTGGGCAGTAAAATGTGCTTCCCTGCAAGGGGGATTAAAAATCTACCTGTCCCAAGCTGAGCCTGTGCTGGAACAGCTGTGTTCCGGTCTCTGTCCTCCCTCTGGATCTCATCCTTGCAGATGAGATCAGTCTTGATCAGTCCATGGCTTTCAAACCTCTGCCATGGCAGGAGGCCCTGCCTGCCATTTGTCGAGGCAAACGGTGGCTCAGCCACCTTGCTAACAAGGCTGGTGGGGAATTAGCTGCCCTGTAGTGGTGGGATCTCGGTGATGCAGGAGAAGCCCTGGGTTTTAGTGCCAGCAACGCGTTCGTGTGGGGTGGGAAGTGTCATACAGCAGTGCAATCCACTGGTGCTGATGTGTCACTTGTGGCCAATATGCTTCATAGTGTCAATGCTAAGTGACAAATATAGTAGCTGTGATCAACTCTGCAGCAGCCAGTCCTCTTCCAGAGAAAATAGCTGCAATAGCTTTTACTTTGAAGTGTGGGACAACAACAACAACAAACAAAAAAAAAAGAGATTTTTCTGAGTTACTCTTGCTGCCAAGACATGCATCCCAAGCTTATTTCCAGCTGTTCCAGACTTACATAAACTATGGCCTGGGACAGGCTCAAGACATACCCAGGAGACACCTAAAAGACAGGGAAGCCACATGCCTGATCTTGCCATCTTCAGAAGTACTTCCCTGCAAGTCCAGGATGCAGAACGGTGAGTTGTATTATTTTTCTCCCTTTCTCAGGCAAAGGAGAACCTGTCCTCCTCAAATCTTAGTGGAAGGAGGGCTTAATGGTGACATTTCTCTGCTGTCTCTTAAAGGATTAATTCCTTATAATCAGAAGCCCTAAGGTTACAGGAATTGGCTCAGACTGGGGTGTTAACGTGGTTTGTGGATTTCTGCTCTGTGCTGTGAGACTAGAGAAACCAGCCAGTTCACTGTTCAGCTGGAGGCCAGCAGCATGTGCTGGGGGTGGCAGGATGCTCCCGGTTGTTTGGTACTGGTTTGGATCGGGGCAGTGATGCTCCCGACAGACTGGCTGGCCAGCCATGTGGAACCTCTGCCCCCAGCACCCAGCCAGCAAACAGGTTCACATTATGGCTCTTCTTGGCAGGAGAAAGCCTGGCCACAGGGATTTCCTCCTGACTTGCCTTGCATCTGTTGGTCATCACATATAGCCACAGCGAAGGATGAATCGACTGCTAGCAAGGTAAATGTTGTGTCCATTTAAGCATATTTTCAAATGCTAAAAATTCGTTTTATTTTGAATTAACGTACTATACACCATGCAGAGATTGTACTGGGATGCTAGGAGATGGTTGCAGTGTGTTGGAGTTAGTTGATTGATTAGGAGTGAAAGCGAGGTTGCCATGCAGTCAGGGCCCTTTTGTACAACCATGGTAAATGCGCCAGGACACCTATAGCATAAATGGCATCAGCTTGTACAAGCCAGCTCAGGCTTCACAAGGTGATGCGCAGCTCTGGTGTCAGTATGTGTACTGGGTCTGGCTGAGGGGCAGTTGGTTTTCCCCATGCCAGCCTGCTGTGCTTTGTGTTGGTGGCTGGAGGCGGCACCAGTGTTTTGGCTGTCGCCAGGTGGTGCTGGCACAGCCCCGAGGCTGGCTCTCCAACATCCTCCCCCNTTTTGTTTCCGCACGTGGTCTTTGTTTTATTAAACTGCCTTTGTCTTGACCCACGAGGCTTCTTTCCACCTCATTTTCTCCCCCTGCCCTGCTAAGGAGGGGAGTGATAGAGCGGCTTGGTGGCACCTGGCATCCAGCCAGGGTCAAACCACCACAGTATGTGTTGGAGATGGTCAGTGTAGTCACCCTGTGATTACCCCAGCAGCGAGGCTGTTGTCTGTCAGATTGCAGATGGTCTTGGTAAAAGAGCTCTATGGAAACAGCGTGGGGAAGATTTATGAAAACAAAGACAAGTGGGGCTGGAAGAGTGAGAGAGAGAGTGTGTGTGTGTGTGCGCGCCCGTGTATGTCCATGATCAAAAAAAACCATGTGAACAATACAGTCACGTTAGCAGTTGTTGGTTGATGGAAGCTAAAGCTGCTGAGCTTCAAAGCTCAGCTGCTGGAACATCAGAATTTATAAAATTATGCTTAATCAAGTCATTTATACAGTATGATTAAGCTGAAAGCCCTGAGATGCACTGCATCAGGGTTGATTGATTGTTTAAGTGACAAATCCTTTGCTTGCAGCGGTGTCCTGGCCTGGACACTTGCACTGCACTGAAGGAAAAGAATGCTGAATGGAGGTGCTGCAGTGGAGTGTAGGAGAGGTCTCTTCCACAGCTGGTCAGGGGAGACTCAAATGCACCTTGTCTGTGCTGCCACTGTAGACGAAGGCAGAACAGGTGGGCTGAAGCAGCGGAACCAGCCCCTTCGCTCCTTCTTTTGCCCACAAGCAAGATGCCACCATCCAATGAAGCTGGCAGCCATGGCTGATGCAGGATCCCTGGAGAAGGGCAGCCTTGGTGCCTACCATGGCTACCACTTGGGGATTAATTCCCTGGCCTGCTTCCTGCCCATCTTCCTGAGCGGCCGATCCATAGCTACCACCACATTAGCCGTTCATCAGTCAGATCAGCCAGGTCTTTTAGCTCTGACTTGTCGTGCTGTGCAGTGAGGGGCCTAGAAGGGGATGGAGCAGGACACTGCCTCTGTGCCCACCACTGACTCCTTCCCCCTTGCTCTGCTCCTGGGCTGGATCCTGGCAGCCAACTCAGAGGGAAAAGGAGGCTGTCACCTACCACCCCTCTGCTCCCTCTGACCTTTGTGGCTAATAGTGTTACTTTTTAAACGAGCTCCAGGCAGGCTGGTGTCCAGGTAGGTTCATTGCCATCCACATCAAAGTGTTCCTGGCAGGAGCTGTGTGGCTGGTGGAGCTTGGGGCAGTCTTGTCCCAGGGACCAGCCCTGCCGACAGCAACCACAGGAGTGTGCAACCGGAGCAAGAGGTGACACAAGAAAGGGAGCCAGGAGGTATGCTTTAAATACTTTTATTTCTTAACTTACATAAAGGTATATATTTGGCTTATTTATCTTTTTTATACTCTGAGATTCACAATCAGTTGCTCTTAAAAAATAAAATAGTCATTTGCTTCTGAAAGAAATCAGAAAACTATTTTATACTCCTCCCTTGTATAACAAGAAAATATACTATATACTCCCGTACATCACGTAGCAAAAGTGATTTTAAGTGCTGGTTTACCAAACAATAAAGCAAATGGAGAAGAAAACAAACAATTAGGACAGAGGATGCAGAGAGGATCTCTGCTTTCCAGAGTACAGCCATTCATTTATAGGGTTTAGTCACCCTGAGGTTCTCTCTTAGGTAGTTTATAAAAGGGGAGAGGCTCTTGGGTTCACCCAGATTCTAGCTCTGTGAGCGATGGCAGCAGGAGGCATTATAGTTACTTGGGTTGGCAGCTTGCTGCTTTTTGGGTGATTTTCTTGCCTCTCTGTTCAGTTCCCATTACCTCTGTTCCTCCTGCTGTGTACAAGCCGCCTAATTGCTTCTGTAGTGGGTGCATTGGTGCAAATGCAGTATTAGCTGTGGAGGGAGTTAATGCTTGCTTAAAAAAAGAAACGTTTATGAAGTGGACTAGAAGAAAGCCCTCATGATTAACTGAGGGGCATCCTGGACCCTCCCCAGTGCGCTCTGGACACCCTGCACGGACCCTGATGAATGCAGTAAGGCTGCATCTAACGTTGTAGGTCCCACAGGGTGCGGGGAGATTGGAAGGAGCCTGCGCCTTGCAGCAAACCATCGGCAACGGTCGACCCTTGCTTGGGCAGAGGTGGAGAACAGGGGCAGAGCACTGGGGAAGGACCAGTCGCAGCCCTGAGGAACAGAGTGAGGCAGCAGGTACCAGGGAGTCCGGGCAAGACATAGCAGCGCCAGCCGCTAACCTGAACACCTCTCCCCTCGCTTGGCTCCCTGTCCTGAGGAGATGTGTATGTGGTGGGATGGGAGGGTGTGAGTAGTGCTCACTGCCTTTTGGTAGTATTTTCCCCTATGTTTTCAAATGCATTCAAGGGCTCCTGTTCGTGTAGTCTAATTTTCGGACATTGACATGAAGTGATTTTGTGTGCAAGAGATCAGTGGCTTTAAAGGTATTTCTGTCCTTATTGAGACTATTTAATTTTGTGTTGAAGTTCAGAACCACAAGCATAACCCTGATAACCTGTACAACTACTTACTTAAGTGACAGGCTGGAATCTTACCTCATTCAGTGTGATGGATACTAAAATACATGGATTCTTTATTAAAAACTAATTATATTTTCCTATTAACAGCCTTTCTTTATAAAACCAGAAATACTTATTTTAATGAGGGTTGTTGCTCAGCTTGGATATAAGTAATATGCATTCAGTCTAGACTTCTATTCTCATTCCAGAAACACTTCCTATGTATATACCAAAAATTGTTCCACTGCCCCACAAGGTCAACCACCAAATGGCCCTAACAGCTTCTAAGCCTGGTTATATCTGTACCTACATAAAATGGAGTCATTGGGGAAACCAGCACAATATTGCTTGCTAAGTGCAGAGTTCAGCACCAGTATAATACAATACTGTAAGTCTTTTTTTTTTTAATAAGGGGGAAATTCTGACCTACTAGAGTACAGAAACACAACATTGCTTGTTTATACAGCATCTCAGCGTGACTTTCTCAGCCTTGCACATAAAGAAACTGAGGCCAGGCAGTGACTCTCCCCAGGTCACGTACTGGCAGAAATGGGCCGATGTCCTGGGATAGGGAACAGTATGTTAGAATCCGGGGAAGGGGCTCATATGGCAGCACAGGTCCAGTTTCTCTTCAGTAATACATGTTTTTCACATCCAGACTTGATATACCTGGTATTGCCGTAATCTACGGACCCTTGATCTAAGTGAGCTGGTTTCCTTCTAATAGACCAAATACCTTTATAGAAGCACTAACTGAACAATTCTTCACAGCTAAAACAAGAGACACCCAGCAAGAAATGCAGCCTTTCAGCTTCTGGCCATTCAAATATGGGCCATCAACGTGTAAAGGGGCCGCAGCGTCCGCAGGAGGTGGAAAGGCTGAGTTTCCTTTCCCTTCTGTTCATCTCCTTTGAGCTGTCATAGCTGCTGCTTTGGCTTCCCTCTCTTAGCCTGGAACATGTGGGAGCAGGGATTCAGGGATCCCTTGGTGTGGAACTGCTGCAGGTAGGACTCACTTTTCACTCGCTTGCTTGCTCCCTTCCTTCTTTCCTTGTTAAAAAGCAAGCCACAGCAATTTCCTTCATATGCACAGAAGATAAAGCTGACGTCCTGTAACAGCAGTGTGCTTCTGTAAAAAGGATTGGGGCTTGTCACTAAGAAGGAGAACTAGTGAAATTATGAAACACTTAGGTTCCCTTTTCATTGTTGACTCCTGAGAATTAAGTTTAAGGACAATTCCTAATCTCTGAACTTTAGCAGGAATGCTTCATTTTGTTGACAGTAAATGCTACAACAGAGCGAGCCTATCAGAAAAGCAATTTAGGAAATGTGGCTAATCTTCTTTGCTCTCTGAGATGAAATGACTGATTGTTGGGTTGCTTTTTGTTTCTTTTTAAACAGCTTAACAAAGATTTTCTTACTGGGAATCAGAAATTCATGTGCCTTTAAAGCCAAATGTTTGGCTCCTAGACTACAGAGGCGGTATTTCCCCTATGAATGTAAATAGTGGCACGAGGTGGGAAATGAAGCATTGTTTTGGATTTGCTTTGCTTTATTATTTCTAGCACCTGCTTGCTGCTCTCCAGAGGATGCCCAGGCACTCGAGGAAAATTTCTGGCTCTAGTTGTTTAGCCAAATCCTAAAGCTATTGTTAAAGTATTTTAGGTGACAGAGCAACCTTTGCAGAAGAGTCCTGTGGAGTTTGATGAGGAGGAAAGGCTCACATTGTTATAGGAATCACCCTCAGAACCCATCTACCTGGGCAGAGACTGCCTATGTGGCGAGTATGAACCAGTTCGCTCATAACTGGAATTACCAACCATCTCTACTAGAATGCTGTACTGTAGGTCCTAGCACATCCTGGAAGTGAATGGCAGATAAAACCCCGATTTACTAACAGTACTTTTCTGTGTCTCTGAACAAACTTATGCCACAATCAGACAGCCAGCTTCCAGACTTAACTCACATCTGGTCCTGGTTTGGCATTTTCTTTGCTGATTTAGTTCTACTTGCAGCCCAACCACAGCTGCTTGTTAAACATGAGCACAAGAGTGAGGTGCATTCACCTGCTCGAGGTGTGTGCTAAACTGGAGGGGAGTATCTAAACTATGGGAGACATCTAAAGAGAAAAAAGGGAGTGGGGAGTTCACTGAACCAATGCCCTTTCTCTGGAAGCCTAACTCTTTCTCCAGGGCCTGTGCTCACCTTCCCCACACTGTTGCAGCATCAAGCTGACATAGCATAAATTTGGCTTGTGGAGGCCAGGTGCAGGAAGCAAGACTCTAGTGAAATGGCACTCTGACTGCTTTACAGACACACACTTCTGCATTTGAGACTAACACAGTTCAGACACTGGCCTTGTATATTAAAGATCTCAAATGCATCTTCATAAAGATAAAAGTGACCAACTGACACCCCAGCAAGAATAGTCTGGGACTGTCCATGGGGTTGGGCATGCATTAAACCTAAGCGTTGTTCCAAAGGAGACAGCTACGGTAGAGTATCAGCCACCTGCTTTGAAAATACTGACAGAGGGAGAATTAGCATTGACGATACATGTAGTATGATACGCATGTAAACAAAGCAGGATGTCACTGGCACAGCAGTATTGCACTACCAGGCCCCTAGGTAAAGCAATTCAGCCAGATGGATTTTGGTATTTTAAAACCCCGTCAACCTCCTAGGCAAAGGCTGAATTTAACATATTGAGCAAACTCTAGAGCCCCTAGGTATTTCTGGGCCTTTCTGTAACAACCACCAGCATACCCAGTGCAGTGAAACTCTCTCCTCTGTCCCATTGCTCAGCCTCAGGTGACAGGTAGTCATCCACTGGAAGTCTTCCTGTGGTGCCCTTGCAGGGCCTGATACCAGGGCACTGAGATGAGGAGAGTTGTGGATGTTACTCATGTCTGGTATGGTTGCACAGGCAGCTCCAGATTTTAAATGTTTAAATAAAAACTGTTTATCTAAATATATATATATATATATATATCTGTCATCTAATGTCTTCAGCAGAGATAAAGCATCTTATGACATATTTAAATAAAAAATAATAATCTAAATTGAGCCTTCAGTGTTAAAGAAAAGGTGATGTACAGAATAGGTCCCCAACTAGTGCAGTCTCTGGGTCTGGGAGTGGTGACAGAACAGCAGCATTCAATAGGACGTAAGTTGCCCTATAAATGATGCAGACTTTGTTGGCTACAACTAAAACCATATACACAGTCGACAGTCACTCACTTGGGTAGCACATTGTGGGTCCAGTGGACAGTTGCTTTTGATGCTCAGAGGAACCTGTGAATGTCCTTATGCTCAAGAAGTACTTGTGTTCCAGGCTGCCCTGCTCGTCTCCTGGTGCCTGACCCTGCAGGCTGGAGTGGTGTGATTGATTTGGTGCTGGATAACCCTTCCAGGGTGGTGTGGAGCTAAAGGATCCACCGGTTTCCAGTATGGAAGGGCTTCGAGCTTGAGATTGGTGCGGTGGTGGGAGCAGCAGTCCATATGTCGTTTCCTTCACTGGCAAATGCAAACAGGGAAGAGATGGAGGTGGTTAATGGGGTAGGCACAGGAATGGATTGGTAATGGTGAACACATGTGCCCCAGCTTTGTAGTGGAGGTCAGCTAAGAGACCCCTTGCCTCCACACGAGTTGGGGGCTACCAAAGCTTGACCAGTGTGGAGACAGCACTTTGGGATTTACTGTAGGCTTTTGGAATTGGAAACACAAATACACTGTGATCCAGGCACAATCTGCTTAAGGAGGTGAACCAGTAACAGGTTTAGACTCCTGTCCGTAGTATTGAAGGGCATCGACCATGTCTCCTTTACGGCAGTTGTGTAGGTACAACTGTTTGCGATGTGGGTTGAAACAGCTCAGCAGATAACAGGGTTAATTTTTGCTAGACTTTTTAACCCCATCAGTTTACTAAAGAAAACAGGGACTGCTTCTTGCCTTAAATTGTCATTTTCAAAACTGCTGTCCTCTGGAGAGCCCGGTTCAGGGGGCCAGTCCAGCATGCACATCCCCAAGAGTACAGCTCAGCTATCAGTCTTGCTGCTAACAAAGTAGAGCAGACACTGGCTTTCTCCCAGCATGCTGGTGGTATACACTTGATTTAAAGAGCAACATCAGCAAATCTATTGACTGGTGAGATAGCACTTGTGCGTGCTGTGGCCTATCTAAGCAGCCAGCAGCTTTCCTAGATTATGTGGAAAGGATAACCAGTTCTTTCACTGCAGGATTTCCTGTGAGAGGTTCTGTGCTCCATGTTATGCAGGAAATTGCCCCTGACCTTAAAAATCAATGACTTCTGAGTTATAGAAAAATTCCCTGTAACAATGGCATGGTTTCTCTCAACCTGTATAAAACTGGACCAAAGATAAGAAAGTACAGTGAAAAACCTAGGTGTACACAGGACCCAAGTGTTCAGTGTTTCACAAGGCATTACTGATAAATAATATTGTGCGAGTACACACCCAGCCCAGAGACTGCAAGGTACAGGCAGGCCTATTACATACTTAGCCTATACCAGAATATACTCCCCTCTGTGGAAATAATACATCTGCTGTACTAGAGACTGTATTAAATCTTTTCCCCCAAAAGGCCATTCTTAAGTGTGTTATTGAGTTCTGATTTTATGATTACTCTTTCAATGCATTTAATTTATGGGAAAGAAATCTCCTCTTCAAAAATTTGCTTTAATTAATTTTGGCTACAGTAAAATGCTGGGAAGTGTTTATCAATTGTTGCAGCTCTGAGCTGCAATACTGTGACTGTTGGTCAGTGATAAGAATAGCATGAACACAAGGGAGAAGAAAAGGCAGTGGGAGTGGGACTCACCGTCTCAGACTTTCACAGAGGCTGGTGGCATCACAAGTTGATTTACCCTGGTGAAGGGAAAACAAAAGTGACGTGAGAGCTGCAATTAGCCAAGAAACAGGCTCCTAAAAACATACCAGCCTATTAAATCCAGGTTCATGTTGCTTAACAGTTTCTAAAGAGACAGGACATTAATAACTGTCCTGCACAGTGGTATAAAGCTGAAACCCTTTCACAGTGGTGTCTGATAGCAATTCTGACAATTGCTGGAACATGACAAGTAACATTGCTGACACTAATTGACAAGGATTTAGGAAGGTCCCAAAGGCATTCAGATGTAGCAATTGTTTCCCTAAGCCAGTAACAAGACTGTTTATACAGTGGCTGTTGAACGGTGTCCTTCAGACCGACAGCATAAATGTAAACAGTCACCACTGATGAAAATTAAATTAAGAAAAAAGTAGCTGTCTTTCAGTTTTCAGCTCCTGAAGACCTGCTGCTGTTCCAGACAACTGCTCCCAAGTGATGGATGGAGTCCAGTGGGGACTGCAGTGTCACCAGGCAGAAGCTGTTCTCGGCAACATGCTGTCCTGCACCTCCCGCTACTGAGGGCGGCGAGGGAAACATCTCCTCTTTGCTCTGTGAGGTACCCAGGGACAAGGCAGCAATAGTTTTAGGGAGTTCATCCCTTAGACCTGCTCCTTCTCATTGCGGCATGTGCCCTGTGCAGTTCAGCCTTCCTCGTTAACAGCTCTCCTGCTGCAGCAGATCACCCCTCTCTGCCCCACACTGTTCATGCCTTCCCAGAGTGTGGTTACTTAGGGACAGGAGCAATCTCCTTTGATAGTGTTAAGCACAGCAGGGTCTGTGTGGACTGTAAGAAAGACAAGTCACCCTTGGACTCTAAGACCTTTGAGGCTTGCTTTCTATCTCAGATGCTCACTGATGTCAGTGGGAACTCCTGGATTCTCAGTAACTACAGTGGAAAATCCCCACCTCACCTAAGGACCTGGTTTGACGTTGCCACGTTTGAGTGCTTTTACCCAAATGCACTCTAGGTGTACTTGGCCAATAAGAGAAGACATCTGAGTCACAAAGTAGGAGTGTTCTCATACCATTTAACTATGCTCACTTAAAATAACAAATAAACTGAAACAGCAGTATTTTATACCTTAAAGGATTGCAGCAGGATTTTGCCATCGCATGCAAAAGCACAGCTTCTTTCTGAATCAGTGAAAAACGTGGACAGATTTACAGGGAAGATCACAGAAACCATCACCGCCTGAGGTGATTCTTACCAGGTAAGAACTTCTCAATGAAACATCATTTTCCTTTGGAAAATGCTGATTCATTAAAACTCAGCTGTGGCTCTTCACCAGACTTCATACCTGACCCAGGACACTCTTTTTTGCTGAAAAGGGATGATGCTGGATTCAGACACGTGTTCCAGGATAAAAATTAACCAGTGGTTAGGGGGCACCTTCCAAGAAATCTCTGCATCAGAAATTGGCCCAGTTCAGCCTACAGCTCTTAACTTCACACCAACCTCACAGAAAGCTTGTCTCCAAGATCCACAGAAGCCTCCACTCCTTTTCTGCCCTTCAAGGCTATAAACTGAAATATTTTTGACGCAGGAGCTCACCCAAGTTTCTTTGTAGAATTACCATTCTTGGTAACCCTACTGCATTGGACATTACATTGTATTGAACATTGTAACTGTGCTTTAACTATCGGAATACATCAGAGAGATAGAACAGATTACCTTGTAATGCTACAGTCAACTTTAGAAGTAGAAAGTAAACTATGATATGTTATGAAGCTATCACAGAATACTAAAACTCCAGATGTCTGAATGTGCCATAATGTTGTCTGAATATCATGTCCCTTAACATGTAATTCATTCCACATTTTTACAAGATACAGAATATATACAGAAAAAGTTAGTTTTGCCATTACTTTCTCTTTAGCACAGAGAACCCACCTGCATTGCTGAGAGGTGAACCGTAAACACACACAAGACTTTCCTTCTTATATTATTTATAGTTCAGCCTCCTATGGGATAAAATGTGCCTCCCACATAAGTACTTACGTTGTCCCCAAGTCATAAGAGTTACTTGTTCTTTGCTTTTTTAACACATTTCTCTCAACTTCTGTTTTATCTCTCTTTTACAGATGGGAACAGAGGCCTAAAGGGGCTCATCCTGAAGTGCATTCAGAAGATTTCACGGGAAATTAGACCACACATGACTTGAGAAGCTGCTGGGGAGAGAAGTGACTTTCAGGGATCACATAGGAAGCTAGTGGGCCGAAGAGAGAACTGAAGTAGTCTCCCAAATTTCGGACAGTGCAGTCTTCATTCTCTCTGAACCACTGTGTTGTAGACAGTGGTCCACTGGCTTCTGCACAGCCTGATTTCAACAAGGCTCAGCTTACAGGTGGCAGCAGGTCAGCTTTGAATTTTTTTTTTTTTTTTTTAAATCAAAAAGGCTCATAATAAATTTTAGATTCTCTTAGGTGGTAAAATGTAGTACATGGACTTAAGCTAACAAGGCTTAAGAGCATCTAAATCCCTGTTTAAGTCCCACTTGCCTTTCTAATAACGATAATCCCACACTAAATAGATTGTTGCTTCCGATTTGGGGATATCTGCTGACTAAACATTGGTTCCTAAATTGTTCTATTTTCTCTGCAGTGTTTTCTCAAGATTGTGAATGTTTTCATTCCTTGAAGAGAGTGGGGTGGGAACCACTCTGTTATTTCCTGAGGGAGAGGAAACTTACCCAAACTGCCTTTCAAGAACAGAAGCTGGACAACTTTTTTAGTTGTTTTTACGGGCTCCTCCAGCAGTTAAAAAATGTGGCTGACTCCTCCTAACCCCATCATTTCCTCCCCTGTCAAACCTAAATATTTCTCCTAGATCCTATCAAACCATTTCCATGTAGTGTGACAGCATCTATAATTCTGAAGTATTTATAAAACTGACTGTTTAATATTAAACTACATGCTCTAGAGCTGTTAAATATTTATACTATGTAAAATGGATCTAATTTCACAGCACCTCAGCCGGTTAGAGAACTGTGTAAGAAAAAGAAGATGAATTTAAGATAAAGAGTGGCCAGGATCTTTTACAGGTCAGCTATACTCTACTTTGTTTCAGGAATTGTGCAGAGATTATTGTCCAAATGCTCTGTCCCTTTCAGTCCAGCTGGTCACCAAGCCAACAGATACTGGAGATCACAGTTTGTAATGCAGCCAGCACTGCTGTACAGTTCCCAGCACAATCTGGGCCTTATGAGGCCTTTGAAGGAGTTTTTGCTGCCCATATCCAATCCAAGAATGCTCTGTTCCACCCTGTGCCAGCAAGAATAAAACCCAGATTTCCCTTCTCACCTGTAGCTGCTCCAACAATTTAGGGTGAAGTTGTGAGCAGCAGTGGCAGGATATATATCCCACGGACTTCCCATAAGCTATAGGCTACTGAGAGTTTGAGCTCGGTGAATTTACATCTCTGTTCATGAGCTCAAACTCAACCAAGTAACAGGACATCAAGAAGGAGAACGCACTTGCAGGCTAGTGTGTGCGGCACCATCATGCCCAAGACTCCAAGAGAAAGGCTGCGCATAAATAAAGCTTTTGTGAACGTTGCCAATGCCGTTTAATGTTAAGTTTCATACATAACTTAAACACCACACATATTTCAGTATCCTACAGCTTTCAGAAAGCCCTGTTTTCTTGCTAGCTAAACAAGTCAGTCTCTGGCTTTTGTAACAGAGAAGCATATTAGGAAATAATGTCCTAATTTTTACAGCCTGCTGTACTTAACATCACTTAACTTTTACAGCCAACAATAAAATGCTTTGATGGGATCCTTCTAGCCTGCAAATAACTAAATTTTTGACTAGCAGGAGCTCATTCAGCAGACAAGAGTACTGGGGCTGTGGGGGCAGCTAGATCTCTGTACTTAGCAGCAACTCCTGCCTGTGATTAAGGATCCTTCTCCTTCCTTCATTTCACTGGAGAAAATTCCGTGTTTCTGAAGTACCGTTCAATATGCTATAAAGGGCCTATCTATCTGAAGCAGCGCTTTAGGAAGGGATACCAACATAACAGTCACTAATGGCACCCTTCAGCAGATTCCTCCCTGTCTGAACTTTCTCAGATGTTGCTGGGGGGGTAAACCTCTCCAAATGGCCTTGTGAACACACTGAAATCAGAAATTTTAGGTCATGAAATGTTTACATGGACAGACATCCTTGAAAGGTAATGAGACTTTATGGCCTTAAGTCTATGAAAAACAAATCTCTTTTTAAATACAGTTAGCTAAAGGGGTTTGTTTGGCATCAAAGCATTAGAGCCAATGACACACTCCACCTGTGTATCAGTGATGATTAGCAGCCCAGCCAGGTGCAGCATTCTGCAAATCCCGCTACTGAACCTCATCAGTAGCATTCAAATCTAATGTTGCTGTCTGAGAGCATGCAAGAAAAACAGAGGCTAAGGATTATCATTTGTAGCTCCACACCTGTATGACTTTCAGATGTAACAGGGAATTTCATTGACTGATAAATGAACACAGGAAGTTACTTGCATACGAGGCTGGCTCATGCTATTGTTATCACTGTATTCCTGCAGATAACTGACAAAACAGTTATGGGGTAAGAGAGCTGGGGCAGCCTTCCACACTGGTTTCTTGATCTTCAGATGCACACAAACTCAGGTCCATCAGGTAAGTTAAAATCCTAGGGTTGAAGTAATACTGTCACTGTGGTCTCCCTGACACACACAAGAGGACAAATGTAGTTGCAGCTGGAAGGAGGAAAGAGATCACTATGGCAGACGAGCATGAAGTGGGCTTAGGCACAGGCCAAGTCCTGTCTCTGCACAATAACCACCTCCTAATTTATCAATCAACTGTGGTTCAGAAAGGGAGAAATGTCAGGAAAGTGTATGTTTCACATATTGGCTCACTTCATCCACCACCTTGTTACTGCAGGGATCAATTGCCTTAAGTAAATACTTGCTGAAGCCAATTGCCAAAACACATAAACATTTTAGTAAACAAAGGAGGGAAATGGACACAAATTTACAGACTGTCCTGCTCATATTTTCCACCACTGTCTGTGTACTGTCATCACCTTCATAAACAGAGTCAGCTTCAAGAGGATATAAAGCTTATTGCAGCTGGCCTGCCAGCAATACAAACCGGTAACATAAGACCAGGAAACACCTTAAAAACACAACCAACCATCCCTCATGTGTTATCACATCTCATTCGTACTCTACACAGACCCTACTGCTTTATCTCACTGATATTTCACCACATGGGGATTTATAGTTGCATTTCACTGGGATTTTGTCACATTTCCCTTGAGGACTTTGAATCAAACTCCATTAAATGCACCGAGGTTCATCTAGTAATGCATAATGCTAATACGGCACATGTGGGCACTGAGTTCATGCAAAGATTTCTGCCCCTGAAACAAAGAAGTCCACAGCTATTCTGCTTTCTCTTATTATTTTGCTCACTGCAGAAGCCAAACCCAGTGGTCTTACCTGCTGCAGAGTTCTCTTTCAGCTTGGCTCTCTACCACACTTGTGAGCGTAACCTACTGGTCCCAACAACGTACCACCTTTTTTGCCAGATACTTCATGAAGAGCAAAACCAGCAGGCTGGAGACTCCAGTTCAAGTGTGTACCTTTTATGCCCTTCATTATATAGAGTTTTTAATCAAGCAGTGCAGAACGTAAATATGTTAGCCATTACTGTCCTCCAGTAACTAAGTATAGTTGCCATTTTCACCTGCAGTTGGAAGGAGCTGGCTTTGGTTCCCTGCTCTACAACAGAGTTCTCCCGGGATGCTGAACAAACTGCTAGATGCACTTGTGCCTCCATCACCTCCCTAAAAACTGGCTGCAGAACATTAAACCTTAGTACAACCTATTACCTCCTGAGCAGGGTGTAAGAACAGCCAAATCAAGGATTGTTTCCAGAGAGCATGTCCTGTTTTAACTGAACTCAAGCTATTTTGATAGTTAAGTCAGTAACTTTGGGACAAGACACCCACAATTAACAACATCACTGCAGAAACTCAGTGCTTTGATTTAAAAGGCTCCTAGTATGCTGCAGCTGAAAACAATGACTGAAAGTGAAGATGCATGAAAGGTGAGCAATAATACTACATCAACCTAGGAAGATCCCAGTGAGTGGTACACGGACAGGACTGGCACAGCTAAAAATAGTCTACGCACTGAGCTTCCTGATGCATCATGACAGGTTCATCCAGCCTCCCAGGAACAGGGTCTGTTTGATGAAGCTGAGGTCAGTTTGCTAAAGGAAAAGGACACTAAGCAGAGCGCTAACAAAATTTAACAAAGAATCAGGCATAGGAGTAGTTTGCGTTGGACTAGGAAACCATTGCTTAATTTAGCTCTGCTGCCTGCTTATGCTCACTCATTTCTACCCAGAGAGGAAGCCTGGGGCTTGTGTAAATCTGAAGCACTCCAAGGCTCAAACAGGACTTGGTTGTGTGCAGCCTTCCTGGTGGCCAATAGCATAGAGCTGCCGTTCCCTCTGGAGACAGAAATGGTGGATCAGTCTGTACTGAGCAGCAGCTCTCTCATGGAGACAGCCCGACGGGAGCTTTGTGCTGGTGGTGACAGGTGCTCCGCCAGCTGCACTAAAGAAATGAATTGGCTTAAATCCCCTTTTCTTCCTGCACGTCAGTGGATTTAGCAAACGGAATATGATAATCATGTACAGCAAATACATTTTTTCGCTCTGTTCAGTGCAGCCCCTTAAAGCTGCGCAGACTCTGTTAGTATTTTCCATCTGTTCATTTAATCTAGGCGCTGAGCATATTTGCCTCCAGAGGTAGAAACATAGGTCAGCTTGTATTTTTCCTCTTTCACAGATCTTGACAGAGGAGAAAACTGCCATAAAGAAAAAAATCAATAACCTTTCCTTCTATTTTTCCAGGCAGCTGCAATAGAACAGATGTGAAGATGGGCGGTTAACAGCACTCATTAGGTATCAAGGACTTGGATGGAAATGAACTCCAGAGACAAGTCTGCCTTACTGCTCTGTACACTAATGTGGACTCCTGAAGTTAGTGAAGATGTGGGTCTCGGAAGCCCTCAAAACTTTGTGCCTGAGTCTGTCGTATGTAGAATTCTGCCAGATATTGATGGGCTCGGAATTAAGGTGGTGGGATTTTTAGTGCCGTGGAAGATGTGGGTAACTTCATACTCTCATGTCCACTGAAGTAATGGAGGAAAGAGGAAATGGAGGGTCTTGCTTTTTTCTTGGCATGATTGAATGGGAAATGGGATAAAACATGACATAAAAAGCAGGTATGATCTAATTAAATCTTTAAACAGAAAATCCTGTAGAGCTTCCTGATGCCACTTGATGAGAAACATAATTCTTACCCTCCAAAAGAACTGCCTCGCGATAGAGCTCTTTTCACCAACGTCTAAGCTAGCAGGTATGGGGAACTGTCCTTCTGTTGCGTTTTGCTCTAAGTCTGGGCAAGCCCTGTCTGGCATGTGGTAGTGATCTGGCAGCAACTTTAGGAATGACCAAGCCAGAGCACTTAGGACACTCCGTTCTGAAGCACTGGAAGTAATACTCCAACAGTTTTGTCCCTGTTTCACTAAAAGATGCCATTCAGGCCACAGAGCCAACCACAAGTAAATTACTCAAACACACCTACAATCACAGCTTGCTGAAAATCTGCCTTGCAGATTTCTCCACATGAAGAGGTCATCTACTGTTGATAAAAGTCAATAACTTCATAATACGCTCTGTGACCATGACAGGCTTCAGGAAACAGACTAGCAGGGCTGAATTTGTCATGATTGGTTCTATTTCCTTGTGTCAGAAAGGGTTTCTGGCTTGGAAGGCTTCCTTCTGTTCAGTGCTCCAGTCACCTACGTGGGATCTGATGAGATTTCGTATCTGTGCCAGGGCGGGCTTAGCAAAGAAACTGTCTTAGCGTGAGTTCACAATATCTTCCTGTGTGATAAAGTCCCTGCATGCCAAGAACTGTCCTTTGCAATGACAACGCAAATTGACATATTGAATCCATTGTAAGCATATGGTTTAAGGGCCCCTTGTACCTTGTGGGCAAGTGCTTTGAATCCTGTTTTACCGCTGATGAGCATTTTAGGGACAGCATCTGACTTCCTGAAGGTCGCAGCAGAGAATCAGTAGCCAAGACAGCAGTAGGACTCCGAGTAGTTCTTGATCTGGTGCTGCTCTTGGACAAGTAAGCTTTGCACATGGAGAAATTCCATTCTTGCTGTAGAACAACACTGAAGTAGCTAGGAATAGTCTAGGAATATTGTTTTCCTTTCTCCGTGGCACAGGAGATTAACCTCACAAGGGCAGTATATGTGGGGAATTGATGGGCTTGAAGAACCATGAAGTTCTGCCTGCAGCCTCTTCCGCGGCTTGCAGTTAGCAAGAGCACGCCAACACCAGCTGGCTCAATCCTTCTGCCTGTACTTAAGCGAAGCTCCTGCTGCCAGCAATTAACTTGAACAGCATATTTCGAGTGCCATGAGCATTTTGTGTAAGGACCAGAGTTGAGCTCAAAATGTCTGTGAGCAACCAAACTGACCTTTGACATCTTCCTACCTAACCTGCAGGAAATCCACAGGTTGACTAAAGCAACAGAACACATCAGGTTTTTTTTTCTATGAGAGACCATATTGTCCATCTGCATGAAACTAGCAGCTCCCAAGTGAAGAAGCAAGCCAGCATGTAAAATTCAGCCAGTCCCAAGCCATTACATTCTTGTATTTGCTAGCTCTATTTATGGAGTTACAAACATGGCTAGTAAACAGGGGAGAAAAAATCAGCTCTAGAAGCAGGCTTTTTCCAGCAATAATAAAACTACTTACATTTTCACCACCCTTCGTATTCCCAACCCTTAAATATAAACCATTTAATAGTCTAATCTTATTTCGCCTGCAGTCTGTGCGTCTTTATCATGCCACTCTCAGATATCCAGAACACACTCCTTGCCTCTCTAATTCCATCATCACAGATCCTCTGCATCTTAATCTGGACTTTTTGCTGTAAATACACATGCCTCCAAAAGGCCAAGGACATCTTTTCTGGGCTAAAAAGCCCATTGTGACTTTTTATCACTGTAGGAAATGTTTAATTATTGTTCTTCTTTTGTAAAGTAAAAACAAACAAAGCAATCATATTGTTCCCCCTAAATAGCTGAATATCAGAAGTGAATGAACTAATCTTCAAATATCCCTTTTTGGGAGTTGTTTAAATCCACTTGCTGGCCCTGAAATACTCAAATTCAAACTCTGCTTCAATGTAGCACTGAGATGTCTCTCTACAGTATGTGTCCAGCCTCTTTTAAAAAAACCCCCTTGCAATGCATCTTAAAATATTTCATAGAAGAAATACTCTTTTTAGTAATGCAGACTACCAGAATGGAACATGCTGTGTATCATTCTAGCATGCCAGTTTAATACCTGTGACACTATTAATGGAGGGGGCTCTATCCTTTGCTGGCAACAACATGAGGTCATTTGATGGGTCCTTTCTGTCTCTAACTGCTGCCACAGAAAAATCAGAGAAAAAGAGGGTTGACAACTCTGCGAGTCCTTCCCCTGCCCCACATAATAGAATCTGCAAAGCAAAAATAAGGTCAGACACTTAAAAATTGCTGCAATAGGAGAACTGGGAGATCATTTTATATGTAGTTCTAGAAAAGGCTAAAAATAAGCCTGATGTGAGGCAGAAGACAAGTCTGAAAATGGATTATTCTCATTTTTCCTGTAATGTAATTTGCAGATGTGCCGTGTTTAAGACAGCAGAAAAGGTGTATGGCCTAGGGATTGTTCTTTTTGTGGCTTGCACTATCTAGTCTGTAATGAGTATTTTCTTTCTAGTGTTTGTACCCACCACTTTTAAAATGAAATGTTAATCAGCACTGCTACTTAGCAAGAGTTTCCACACCTGATCGAAGGTGTTAAGAGTAATTTTTTTTTTTCTTATTAAATGTTTAATTTTAATTTTAGGAGAGAAGAAAAACCTACTAGAGCTGTTTAACTAACCTGATTCTTGTCATGTAAATGGGTGAACCATTTATGCTTGCAGGTCTCCTTGAAGTGCTGAGTGGTAGCTAGTTAAATACTTAAATTCTTTTGTTCTGACCAGCTGCATCAGTGCAGCTATTTGTGTCTGCACCAGGGATACACACTGCAGTTGCATCCTGCTGCCTGATCTGCATTGCTGTATCTTTGGAGAAAATATCCAGCATATACCATGGAGGATGTAGAGAGGGACTGAACAATTATAAAACAGATATCTATCCAGAGCATCTTTCTGTACCTCTGAGCGGATATGGGGAAAAAAACAGAAAATCTCATGCTTCCAGGTATAAAATCAGGGATTAAATTAAAAAAATTATTAAAAAAAAAAAATCCTTTGAGGGATAGAGTAGTCTACACCTGCACAGGCTGGTGCTTCTCAGGAAAAAATCTAGGTGAGTTTGGGTTTTCCCACAGCAACAACTGGGAGTGGCCGTTGTTGGAGACAGGACTGCAGAATCACCGTGCGCCTGCTGCAGAGCATCAGTGGTCCTACAGGTCTGTGTGCGTGCAGAGACAGAGGATCATTGCTCAGCAAAGCTCCAGATTCTTAACACTCATGCTAACTGCCCAGAAAAGAATCATGTTACACGCTAATTACATTACAGTGATTTACATGCCTGGGCACCCAAAAGCTGTCACAGCTTGGAGAAAGGGCTTTGGTTTTTTTTTTCCTTTTCATAATAAACCCAGCACATTCTTCCCAATTACTGGTGAAGCCATTGCTTCTAATAAGTACCAATGTAGGCATTTCTTCTGCAGCTCTCTAGGATGAAGCTTTGTTTTTTTCAGGTTTTCTGCATTATGAGCGAGGAAGAGGGGACAGACGGATCACAGATGCAATTCTCAGCAGTGCTGAGTTTTTACATCCAATGAGTGAAGTACCTGAAGTACTCCTGACCTCTGAAAGTTGCCTTTTGGCTTGTGTCTGCCAAGGTTGTGCAGGTAGTATCAGTGATGGAGCTAGGGAATAAAAGTAAGGTCATCAGATTTCTGATCCATTTCTGTAGGGCTCTGCCATGGCAAGATACTGTACTTGTACATACCGCCTTCCAGAGGATGTCAAAGTATAGCTTGGGTCTCACAAATTTTCACCAAGCATGTAAGAGAAATAGAGTGCAGTAATGTTTGGAAATAAAATATGACTGCTTTAACCCTCCACTGCAGTACTACAGAACAAGAAAGGAACAACAATATAATCAAGTGAAATCACAGCAGGAATTGTAGCTGAGTGGTTTAAAAAAGAACTGAAGTATTTATTATTACTAGTGCATAAGAGCTCTTACAGAAACCATTCTTAACTATTTTCTCTCTCTTATCACTTTGGAAGGGTGGGATTAAATTTGTGTTATAAAAATTGCACGAAAAATGATTGGATTATATTACAGAGTGATGTACTGTGTCATGTTCTCTGCTAGTCCTAAACTTACTAAAAGCCTCTTTAAGCATCAGACTTCTGAAGCAGTATGAAAATAGTTATAAAGGAATCGTGATTTAAAAAAAAAAAAAAAAAGAATTGCTGTATAAAGAAATTTTTCTCATGAGTGTTTTTGTGAGAGAGGCAGCCTTATTGACTGGAATTCCTGTGCTAAAAAAGTAATCTACAAAATATGCCAGGAATTGTGGCAATGATAAAAGTAGTGTAAAAAAGTCACGAGGCACTGAAAGCCTGGAAATTCTGTTTTTGAAAGGAAGTGTGGTGGAAACTGGAGGAAGCTTTACAGGAAAGAGAGGTTGCTATCCTGATACTCTGTCCTGCCTGGAAGAAGAAATTATCTCTAAGCAAGTGCCCAGAGACCAGTACACAAAGGAACAAACAAATGAAAAAATCCCAGCAATAAAACCCTGAACTACTTTTCACAGAAGCATGGAAATTAAAGCAGGGAAAGCTTAATTTCCATAGGCAGAGCTGCAGAGAGGAGCGTTACACTTCTTTGCTTCCATATTAGTTCATTAGAGATGTCTGTGACATCTGGCCTGTGTGCCCTGACCCTACTGGTGATGAATGGGTTTAATCTCTGGCGTGTGACACCAGCATTTGTGATTCCTGCAGGTTAATTGATTTCTTTTGGCAAAGCACATTTCCAAGTCCTGTCGTCTGAGCAGCATGACTGACTGCAGAGAGAAAACAAGGCATCTTGAAAAAGAAATTCTCCCGTACCCAGCAAATAATAGGTAAGATACGAGGAAGGACTGGCCAGGCAGAAAGCTATCCTTGCCAAAGGTGCGCAATGCCAAGTGCAGATGGCCTGTCGGATAGGTGGGAGCTGGACGTCAGATTTGGAGTCCAGCATGGAGTTTTAAACTGCTAATAGCAAAATGCTCTGTTGTCTTTTCTCTTACAGGCAAGCATGCAGCTAATAACAAACAAATCCTCCCCCATGAATTCTTCCGAGGAGACCACTGAACCTGTCAGCAATGGCAGACGGGACCCAGTTGACAGCACAGACACCACCGCACGTGGCAGGGAGAGAAGCCTTACTCCGCAGTTGCCAACCTTATTAAAGATACTGTCTTACTGTTCAGTAATGTGTCAAACCTGAAATAAGCTGCACTCTCCAGGAATCTGACTGTAGGATGCCAGGGTATTTTTAACATGGGCATATCCCAGAAACAGTGCAGTAGGAGTCATTTGAGAGAAATTATTTTGTTAACCATTATTTATGAAAAGAGTTCTCCCTCTGTATCTGAGCCAGTTTGCAACACGAAGGATCCGTGGCTGAATAATGTAAAATTCATAAACAAATGTAAATCAGACAGACCAGGAAAGGGAAGGATGCTGAAAGAGAGAGAGAGAGAGCAACAAACCCAGGTCTGAAGCCTGAATATGTTTCTTCAAAAAGTGGACCAGTGACTGGTTGGGAAGCTGGTATGCTTTGGATGTGAGCAGAGTACAACCAAATCTCAGACTAGACAGCAGCAGACAGAAGTAAACACGTTTATGCAGGAGAAAGCAGAGCTGTGGGATTTGATCTCCCTCCTACAGTAACACTGCTGCAAAGCTGGTGTTTTGGTGCGCTGTAAAACAATCCCATAACACACACCAGCACTGGCACCAAAGCAGAATCAACCAGTTAGCGACCAGCCTGTGACCTGCAGTGCCTCCTGAGAAAGCCCTCTTCCTTGAGAACTCCGCTGGAGCTGTGATACCAGCTGGATACCACAGTGCATTGCCCAGTATAAAGGTCCAGGTGGGGTTAGACATGCTGCTAAAGATGGGAGTGACCCGGAATTCATCAGTACCTGAATACTGAAATCCTCCTTCACCACCTGAGATGCTGTCATGCCGTGCTGGTAACACACCGTGGTGCAAAGGGACACATATGTCCACCATAATTATAAGTAAGTGGAACGAGAGCTCTCCCCTCTGTGTACAGCGAAGACTTCCTAACAGCTAATCTCCAGTTTCACTTCTTCCAATTTTAAGCCCTTGTATGCAGATAACAAACCAGGCACACATCAGTCATGTCACATCTCCAAAGCCACACTGAAGTTCAACTGTGCAGGACTTAACCTCCTTAAAAGATACATGATGAGGTCTTGTTTTTTGCACAGCGTTTAAACATCTCGTTATAGGGGCAATGTACATATCTCAAGGCACCAGGAGGCAGAAAACCTTTCCTTTCTCTGGTATTTGTGCGTGTTAGTAAAAGGAAGGTGGAACTGCTCTTATAGGGCCACAGCACCATCTGTGGCCCTGCTTCCAAATCTCTTGCATCCATCTGATATGACAGTGTGAGCCAGAAAGTATCACCCAAACCGTTCATGCACTTATGTCAACCTCCAAACACCTTATTTTCATTCTAGTTGTACTATGTCTAGGGACAGTGATATGCCAGGGCCCTTCTCCTTAAGGTACAGCAAGGTATACCCTGCTCTCTGTCTGCAGAACTACGACAGGCTGTTAATGTCTGCATGTATGTCTGCATGCCTCCCATTCTCCCGATGGGAGAAAGGCAAAGGCAACCTAGAGTCAACACCAGACTAGTCACCTACCCACATATTCAGCATGACGTTATACATAGATACTCTTATTTTTCAACAATTATGAGAAAAAGACTAACCCCAGAAGTTTGTATGTCATGTGGAAGCGTCTTCTGAATTACTGTAGTTGCCAACCGTGAGGTGGTCCGAATCGGTTTCTTTACTGAAAAACAGTAGCTTTTTTTTTACAAGCTGCAATGAGGGACTGGGAAAGACTATCTTTAACACAGCGACCCTTGAGCACGTATGTCCCCACATAGACAGCTTGCTTCCTTCTTGCCTGATGTTCCTGTGTATTGGAGGTAGTGAGCAGGGCACAGGGGGCTGAGATGGGACTGTGGGCTCAAAGGTGACCACCAAGCTCTGTAAAGTATCTCTTGCTCTTCACCTAGCAGTCTACTGGTTCCAGCACACAGCAACCCCTCACCACAGATGGCCTGGGCTGTGGCATGCTCACACAAGGGTAAAAGGGGCCTGTGATCTCAGATACTGTGCTCCCCTCCAGACCGTATGGCCAACAACTGAGATCCACCAGAGCAGAAGCATGTAAAGGATGCCCAGCCAGCATGACCCACACCCCTGTGCTTCGTGCAGCCTCATGCACTCTGCTGAGCTGAGGTTCTTAACACACAGCCCAACATCCTTTACCTGGAAGGACCAAGGTGAGGGAAAGAGTACAAGCATAACATTCAAGACAGAAAACAGGCTTCGGTACCTCCCCATTTGCAATTGCCAGGTTACTCACTGTTGTTCAGCTTTGGCTCGGTCACTTAGGAAGAAGAGGGCTGTGGCCAGGAAAAACATCCCTCCTAGGACAACGACAAACGGGCAGAGCATGAGTGCATACCCCAAGCTGAGGAACTCCCAGACTGGGGACTCCTTTGTGCTTTGTCGTATCAGGTCTGAGATCTAGGAGAGAAGGGCAAAAAAATTAGTCACTTAGATGAAAAAGAGACACGATGATGGTGAAGGGAACACGATTCCTAAACAACCACCCACTGAACATGTGCACGAGGTTTAGAATGGAACAGTGTGTTCAGTAAAGGCTGAATGTCCTTTGCGCGCTTCAGCCTTCCACATGCCACTCTGGAGCCTGGGCAACTTATGCTGTGAGCAGCTTGGCAGGGGTTCTCCTCTCCCTGTCACTCTCCTGGACTGATCTGTTATTCTTCCCACAGCCCTCTGCATCTTCTCCCTGGCTGCTTCAGTGACTGAATGCATGGGTGTCTAACCTCGCTGTACCGACCGAGCCTCCTGGGGTGCCGGCAGGGCCACACTGACATTGCTGGAAACCAATCTTCTCCAATTTCTGTCAAGTCCTGCTTACTCCTACACCTTACCTACCTTTCAGCAAAAGGAGGTATTAAATTCCATTTCTGTGTATTGAGTGGGAAGGAGGAAATGTTTTTCACAGAACAACAAACCAGAGACCCCATCTGATTTTCAGAAACAGAACTCTAACATGGTTTTATCCCTGTGTCAGGTACAGGCCTCGTTCCCTCTTCTAACCTCCTAAGCTTGCTGCACTTTGAAGTCTAATTGTCTGCAAGATGTGACTCTGCCCCCCAGGCTCAGACAAGGTCTGTTGCATGGGGGCTGCACTCACATCGAAGAACCACGCACCACCAAGTTTATGGGCTAAGGCAACCTGCATCTTCCAACAACCAAAAAGCATAATTGTATGAAACTGAACACAAGTTTGCGCTTACATGAAGGAGCAGTGACATGCAATGGCAGTATTTAGTTCATTGTGAAAAGCTTTTGCTAAAACTCAGTAATATTTAATGACTGTCTGTAGCTAAAACAATCACATTTTAGTATTTACTGTCCAGCAAACAACTTTACTCTCCATAAATCCAACAGAGTGGTAGCAGCAGTAGGGATGAGTCTCAAGGCATTGGGTATTTAAATGTCCAGCTCTGTTTTTATCCGTGACCTTTTGTTGAGGCAGAAATACTAGTTTATAACAAAATACTGCAGGGAATTTGCAGCATAAAATCCTACTGCTGTGCATACATGCAAATCGGTTCCAGAAATAGTCAAAGCTTGTGCAGCAACTTCTAAACTGCTACATTACTGCTAATGGAAAAGGTGGCGTCAGACACAAACTATAAGGAAAATCCAACATTCAAGGCTTAAATCTAAAGACACTTGAAAATCAAGTGAGGAAATGTCATATGCAGGAGAAATCACCAACTCACAGCCCTGCAGCCAACTGTAGCGACCTGGAAGGTAAACATATGTGAAGAGATGCCCCAGCAGAGGCCAAGCACAACAGAAGGTGACAGAAGGGTGACACTTATGGGGACTCAAATGAACAGGTCGCAGAGTGTGCTTTAGCAGGGAGACTCTGGAGCGCTGGTGGTCTCAATGCCTTAATATCCGTCTTACAGCTCAGCCTGGTTCGTGCTAGAGTGAAGGAAAGGAGGAGCGGCCAGCCTGATGCTGGAGGTGAAACCACTGCACACAAAAGAACAGAGGACTGCCTTTCAGGATGGAGCACTCTCAAGTAGAGAGGAGTGAATAAATGCTGGAAAAGTGTATCTACAGAAAGAATTGAGGGTTTTAACCAGACTTCTCTGTTTCATTCCCTGCCCTAGAAAGGAGCAGCAGAAAATTTCAGTGCTTGGGATATAGCTAAGGAAGTGTTCCTGTCCTCTCAGAGAGTGCTTTATTCACAGTGTATAACACACACAAGGAAAAACAGGATTGTTATGAACAAGTCTCATGAGAACTGATGGTTTAAAAAGTCCTTAGACTGAAGGCAAATAACAGTGGCTATTAGTCTGAGAGACTTATTAAAAAATAGCGACAAGACTTGAATGCGTAAAGAACGCACTCACAGGAAATAAGCACGTACATGTTCATGCACTGCGCCCAGAAGGCAGGAACATCAGTTGGTAATTTATTCCCTCTTGTATCCAGACACCTTAATTCCCGACATTTCCCTTACTCTTCATTATGAACCAAAATTTGGCATTGAATCAGCCCCTCTGTGTGCAATAGCCAGAATTGAGGCTATTCTAAAATAGAAATTCAGAAATTCAAAACCACTTTTCATTTTTGGGAATGGATACAATTATCCTCCAAAAGGACCAGACAATAAATCACTCGACAAATTGATATGATAAATCAGCAGTAGAGGATGAAAAGCCAGGCATGCGCTCCTGATCGTCTTCTCTTATGGATGACATGGCATTCTAAGCTAAAACCAGCTTTGAAAATAAAGTCTCCAACAAATAAAGCTCCCAATGCAGCTTGATCCACACCTTCCCTTCTAAGGCATCATGTTGACCTTTTACACCAACAAATCCTGTTAATATTGAATGCTACCTTTTTCATTTTTAACCCAACATGCTGTTTAAGTGCACACTTTAGAAAAAGCAGTGTTTCCTCCCATCCAAGGTGTAATTCTTCCCACCAGGCCAGCTGGGCTTTCTCATCTAGGTTTCATAAAATCCCCTCACCCGTGTCTGCATCTCTTAACTCTACAACTTTATCAGGGCGCACATATATGTTTTTGCTGTTAACTTACAGTCACTGTTCCCTGTTGTTTTCTTCCACTCAGTTACAAGCCACCTGCTAAGACTGGAACTTTGGCATCTCCTCTCAAGAGGACACAGGACGTAATTACAGACTTGGGCTCCAAAAACGACATACTGTCTGCCAAATGGTCTGCTCCGTATTGCCAATTTTTGGCTTTCCAGACTCCTTGCAATGATAGCATCCAGAGTTGTCTAACTGTGATTTGGCAAGACCCAGTCTAGCATCATACTCAGTATCTTCTCTCTATCATGAGTAACAAAAAGTGGGGGCTGCAAGCACAGTCAGCGCCAGTTCTTCAGCATGGAGTCATGTGTAGGATTCCTTTCTTTGTTCTGCCACTTGGTAGGTGGCAAAAAACTTCAAAACATTTACCCAAAACTTGGGCGTGGAAAATCAAGAAGGAAGTCCTGCTGCTGCTTTGCAGTCTAATCAAAAGTCTTTGATAACATCCTAACTATCAAAGTTCACATCTTCTTTTCCTTCACTGCGTAACATAGATCTCAGACCAAGAGGAATGACTTTGCTAAATAAACTTCAGCTTATGGCATTTTAACAACAATACAAATGGCATGTATTCAGCTGGTGGCAGCCAACTGGATGGAGTCCAGCTAGACAAAATGCCCACTTGCCAGAGAACGAACAGTACAGCTGCAGCAGGCATGATCCAAAACCCCAAAATCTCTGAGTGTGTCTCAATCTGAGTGCAGAAGACAATGAAGGAAAAAAGGGAAACTTCGTTACCTTTCTTGGGAAGCATGTGCTGTGTTTTTTGGAATGCTGGACACAGGCTATTGATGTAACAAAAGCTCAGGTGGGCCAAAGCCCTAGAAAGACAGCTTGCTTCTGTGTTACTGTCCCCCCTGAACGGCATGAGCAGTTAAATTAAACTGATTTACTAATTGGACAGTGTAACGGTAACATCATCTTTGAAATCATAATTTCATCCACCGTCTCACTGCTGAGTCATACATCTCAATTCCTCTGCGATTGCTTGATTTTTCTAAATTTCTGACGTTGCCTCTTGGGCACAAATCTTGCTATATAAAAGGATATTTCCACTGCAGTATCTGGCACAAATACCTGATTTTCATGATTACCAATTTGATACAAGCCAGGTTCTCCCTGGCTCCTCTCTTCGGTACAGTTCCCTAACACAGCACTCCGTGTAACCCCATAGTGTCACCACAATGGTTTGAGGTTCATCCACTCTGAATTCAGAGATGCATGTGAAAGGTTTCTTTGGTTATTTTTAAAAAAAATCTAATCTGAATGCAAATGAAGACTAGAAACAAAAAATAAGGGATTTTATAAAGTAAAAGTAAACAATTTGCTGGACCTGTGGGGGAGCACAAACATTTATACTGTGCTAAATGGCATGAGAAACACATTATAAGAAGAGGAAGTAAAGCCAACTATTTTATGATACTCATTCTGAAAGCCACGGGAAGGTAAAAGTAATCATATTGTAAAAGTTATTTCAATTTTAACACTGGCATGTTTGGATGTTGGAGGGCAAAAAAGCAAAACACCCTGTTAATCTTAATTGTGCCCTTTTGAGATCGCAACCAAATTTAATACTTGGCTGGTGACAATATCAATATCCTGCATTAGTGCGCGGTACCTGAGTTTGCCCCAGCAATACCTGTAGCAAGGATTCCTGCACTGCTTCCCCTGTGGCAGGCTCATCTGTTTATGCCCTTGTACCCCCTCCCAGGACTACCAGGCCGCATTAAATAAGTGGCGCTTCCTTGAAAAGGCTGCAGTAAATTAAAAGACTCAATCAAGGGTTCTGCTTGCAATGCTAGGAAATGGACTTTGTACGTCTCTTGGTGTTAGAGCAACATTTGCCTCCAGACAACGTTTGCCCTGGAGAGGGTTGAAAGTCTATTTCCTTCATGTCATTAACTGCCTTTCTCTCCAGGTCTGGTCTGCCCAGGGATTTTCTAAGTTAACACCGGACTTTCTCCTGTCCCAGCAGGAGACACCTTGTACCATGGGGAACATAGAATCGAGGAACACGGCTCACATGACAGGGCAGAGGTACTTCAATGTGTAGGGATGGGGGGTGCCCACTTACATGCAGAAATATGGTCTGTGGCAGAGGACCACAGTTTGGGAGCACACCCTTTAGCAGCATCCGTGTCCCTCACCTCTCCTTGCAGCACAGGCCCCTTCCCTGGCGGTATATCCCAGGAGAAGGAAGTTGTTCCCCCATGTTGCAGAAATTGGACACCTCATTCTGAAAGGTGCTCAGCACCATGAAAACTCTGTGTCCATATTGGGAGCGTACAGGGTCCTTGGCAGCTCAGAGAAAGAAGCCACTTACTTAATGAGATTTTTAGTGCACAGGAGTGACAGAGCAGATGGGACAGAGTGTGAAATACTTGAGTGAAACAACGATCAGCTCTGGATTTCTGGGCTTTCTTTAATGAGATACTTTTCCATACTTCTAACATCCGTTTTTCAAAAATACTGAGAACCTGCATTTCTAACCAAAGTAATGGGAAATGGCAGGCGTACAGCAGCTCTGGAAAAAGTGCAGCACAGGCTGTGAACCCTTGGCAAAGAGCATTTTCTATATGGGAAATCGTTTGGGTTTTTTGGGCAGATTTAAATCTTGTCTGTTGCTGAGTCATCACAAGTGGGAAGCTTGTTAGCTTGTTGCAATGAGGAGATAAATCGTATGTGGGTTGGTCTCCAGGTACTTAATTCTCCCCTTTTTTTGCAGCTGACAGCCATGTCAAAGATTTGGCCTTTCCATGCGCTATGAAAAAGGCTTTTAATTACTCAGCTCAGCCAGGACCAGAGAAATCCTCAACTTAAAGTTATTGTCTGAAGAAACAGATAAGGATGAGGGGCTGGGGGCTCTCTTCCTCACAGTATTTCCTTGGCACATGTACATCAGATGTTGAACTGCAAGGGCAAGTCCCATTTTACCCACCACACTCTGGGTTATATGCAGGCATGAATGTGGGGGAAGTTCTCTACAGGAGGAGTGATACCGTTAGGGCTACAGAACACCAGTCAAGCAGCTGGCACTTGGTAAAGAAAGAACAATGAAAAACATAAATGTACATCACATTTCATCTACTATCTCCATCAGGTGATGGAAGATACTGCCTACGCACAGTCATATATACTATAAATATTAGAACGTGTAACATGCTGCAAAAGGCAGTAGGACAGAGACACCTCTGTTCCATCCTTAATCGCACAACAGCAGTGGAATATCTCCTGATAGTCCTTAAAACAGAGAGTGATGCTAGGAGAATAATTTGCACATTTTTGTTACAGGATATGCTTGCCTTTTTGAACTCAAGTTCATCTCGCACCCTGCTTTGGCAGAAGAGACAGCACTATGTAATCACCAGCAAGCACATAATGGGCCATATTTGAGGAATGGCTGCACAGGTCAGACAGGGACAGAAAGCCCAGACTGCAGTATCACATCGCAACGATCCACTTTATTCCACTCCCTGCAAGTCAGACAGCAGTGGATTTGAGCCCCAACAGGCTGTGGCCTGTTTTAATCTAGCAAACGAAACTGGAAAAAATGTTACTCCAGAGTAAGCATATCCATAGATCTGCTCTGAAGTAGCCATAGCATTTTAAACCATAAAATACGAATTTTAAACCATAATACATGCATTCAGCTTCCTCAGGCAGGCAAGTCTTTACATAGAGAACTACTTTCTATATACATATATTTACTGGGATGGGTAAACACCTTTGAAACTAAATCAACAAAAAGGTTGTCTCAAACTGGGACAAGAAGGCTATGAAATCTACACCTCCAATTATAACTTTCATTTTAAAAGTATCTTAATTGCTGCATTTACTACAGTTTTCCTTGAGTTGCCCCTAATCAAATGCTGATCTGCCTTCCCTGGTACTCTGCACCAGTGATAATTAACACTGTTCTGCTAACTACTTGCTAAAGGAAGGTCATTAGCATTCTTGCTATTTAAGTAGCTCGTTAGATCTAGTTTATCAACCCACTCACATAAAAAAGTTGGGGAAGGGAGAAAAGTGAAGGGTGACAAGCAATAGGCTTATTAATAAAAATTTTCCAGGTAATATTAGGAGTTGCACAAAGCCCCTTCAAAACAAAACAGCTCAGATTTGCTTACAATTAATTACAAGGTCACTCACGCTCAGACCTCTTTTTCGAAAGGAGACTGTTCAAAGAGAAGATGACACTTGTGATCTCTGCTGCCAGGCCAACCAGCATGCCTGGGCACCGCAAACCAACACAGTGTTCTGTTTTGGGGTCTGCCAAGAGGAGGCCATCAAAGACCCAGCAATTCAGGTAATGCTGCCATTTGCATAATAGAGATGGACAGATGGGGAGAGCTTTTGCATGACCCTCAGCACACAGATGAGTGATGGGGGTCTCCCCTCTCACAGAGCCTACTTGCCAGACCATGCCATACTGTCCTCCTGCTGCTTGGCTCGAGTGGCTGGAGGTCGTGTCCCTCAGGTAAACTGAAGATGTAGCAGGCAAGGAGGTCAGGACAGGTGGGTACAACCACCAGATGAGTGCCGGGAGTAGCTTTTAGCCCATCAAAAGGTGCTGGTGGAGGAGACCTGATGTCCGGCACTTTAAAACACCACCCTCAAACATTGATGTTGCCAGGTGACAAGCAGATACAGACAGGTTTCAAACCCTAGACCTGATGGATGATTGCACAGGGGAGATGAGAAAGAATTTAATAAAGCAGGAAGCTAACAGGAGAGCCAACAGCAGCAGAGCAGCAAGGACAGCGTGTGCCCACAACAGCAATTTCCCTGGCACATGTAGAGAGAGCAAAGCCTGCAGCAGGTGCCCGTTTCTCATCACAGCCAGGGCTAGAAGCAAGGCAAGGATAGAAAAGGAAAGCACTGCTGTGCTCAGATAGGAAGGAAATGACAGACTTGGAGGAAGGAAAGAAAAAGTACCAAGGCGCAGCCTCAAAAGAGAAAAAATCACTGCCTGTACTCTCTTTTCCTGAAGCAAAAGAGTACGTCAGCAAGTGGAGGGAAACCGCTGTTTGGGTGAAGGAATGTAAACCCTGAGTAGGGAAGACAGGTTCATGCATGCATGTGCACAGATGAACACAGAAGTGCAGACTCACTGGCACTTCTTACAATTATTAAATTTTAAAGTGCAACAGAGATATAACCAGGATTAATAATACAAAGAGCTGGAGCTATGATGCAGCCTGAGAAGAGTTAACTGTATTTCACATTCTGCTGCTAGCTACCTCCACTAAGCTCTTCTGAGTCTGAAATGCTGTCTAGGTATTATGGCACAGGAAGAGCAGTTGGAAGACCTTTATCTGATACTCAACAAGAGTGGTGAGATTTGAGGTATTTCTCTTAACTGTTCTGTGCTTCAGCAACCATGTCTGCATCGTGGGACCTTTCAAAGATGCTAAAGTACTAGAGATATTTGGGTGTAATGCACTGAACAGGTGAAATTTCTCACTGACTACCTCAAGAATAAAGCATGGAGTTATACTCCAAGACGTTATACAGGAATTATTTAAAGTCTGCAGGCTATCACAAAGGTCCTGAAAAAGTTACAGTTATCTAGGAATAAAAACTGTCTCATCTAATGCAATACTGCAGCAATGCCTGTCCTTATTTGTGAATGAATAGGCAGCACTGATTTATAGTAATTGATCTCAGTGCTTGGCAGGTAGTAAAACCTTACGCAGATTACAGCTGCCACCGTAAAATTGCATTTGCATAACTTCTTTGTAAGTCAATCTTAAGCCTTTTTACCATAATAAAATTTATCAATATTTAAAGAGACATGAAAAATAACCATACATACGTGCTTCCTTCCACTTAGCTTTTAAACGCTAACATGTATTTGGTGCTTTGGGTGACTGCACGGAACCGCGTTGCAAGATTTGGAGCTGAGGGAGATTACAGAAAAAGCTGAGTCTGACCTTCAACTCTTATGGCACAGCACAGAGCAAGGGAGCAATCACACATGAGGCTGCAGCTGTTAAGTACCTTCTACATTCCACGTGAGGATTATAAGATCAATACAACATTTATTGGTATCCAGCAAACAGAGACAACTGCCTGTGACAGCTTAGTCCTACAAGGACACGGGTATCTGATTCTTTATTAAGAGCACTGCTAGAGCGATCTCACTATGAACTCACCAAAACTATGTAAGATTCCAGCCGTATTTGATCAAAACACTGCTCATTTAGTGAGGGAGCTTCAGGCGGATTTTGTAAGCAGTCAGAAGAAATGGCAGATCTTCTGTATCTCAGGTGAACCCTGAGTGATCAGGAGGTGAGTTTCACTGATTCTGAGCATGCCTGTTACTGCAGTTCATTTGATTTATCCTGCCTTATGCCTTTCTCTTTCAAGACCTACACCCTGCTCTTGGTCTGCTTCATGGTAACTCTGGAGTAACAGCAGTGTGAGTTGATGTCCTCAGGCTGGGGATTCCCAGAAGGACTATGGGAACTGAGTTCCCAAACTTCCCTTAAAGCCAACAGGAGTAGGTTGCTTAGCTCCCATAGACTGCCTTAAAAATCCTAGTCATAATCCAAGCCGCTTCTGTAACCTGCCCAAGTGAGATTTCAATCCTGCATGAAGGTCTCCATCCTACAACTCAGCTCGACAATTCCAATGACAAACACTTGCAGTTTTTAACAATCAAGTTGATTGCTTGTCTTAGCTCTGGTGGAGGAGTTGGCTGTTTGTCCTTTCACTTTAAATAGTGTTTGTTTTTCTGTGTTATGTGAAAGCTGCAGTTGACCTTTCAGTCATTGTAGCACAGGGAGCATGAGTCAGCCAAGCCAGTCCAGAGGCTACAGAAATGGATGCTGGTGCCTTCCATGACATGAATGCTTCACTCCTGCTCTCCTGCCACAGAGCCTTGTACTTCAGTAGTCTCCTCCCAAATGAGAACTGCCCAACAAGTACAGCATTAGAAAAGAGTAATTCAAAATCATAATTAATATTTTCCCAGTCTAAAGAAAGCCTAAGGCAGCTATTAAATTGGGGTTAAGCATATTTCAGGCAGGCATCCTTAAGTAACTCACAACTTGCTTGATCTCTGAATACCAGAAGGGCAAGATACACTATTTTCTACAACCAAAGTCCTTTTTTTTAAATCTGTGACACTAAAGAGCCCTAGGCAACTTTCAAGATTAATTGCAATCATTCAGGGTCCTTGCCATTCCTCCCGGACATCCCTCTTACATAAGAAAAAGAATGAACATGCAGCAGAGTCACCTGAGACAGCCTCGCCTGCATCTCAGACCCTGCCTCTCATCGCTGGCGCCTGCCTTCAAAGCACGCTGGCCTGCTTATTTCATTCTCCTACTTGACATTCCCCATGTCGCCTGCCCTGCACAAAGCAGTCTCTTCCAGTGATTCCTTTGTTCTTGCCACTTTCAAATAATTTCTAAAATAAGATCATTTCTCCCTGGGTGCCCAGAACATTGAAGTAAATAAAGAGTAAGCCAAATTGTACATATTGATTCTCTTGAGACATTTCTCATTTCTTTAGTCCATTCAGCCTTATCTGTTACTGCCTCTTCATGTATGCTTCAGAGGGCTACAGAGCAACGCCATCATTTTTGGGAGCTGGCATTCAAGAGTAGATATTTATGTATATTTAAATATATATATACAAAATTAAATATATATAAATAAATATGTATAGATACACACACCAGTGTCTATGGGGTGAATAGATGAGAAATGACGTTTTTTTTGTAAAAAAAAAAAAGGTCCACAGCACCCGGCAGCTGTGTCACACAGCAGTACTGAGTTGGAAGAGCACATCAAAGTCCTGTCTCTCAGGTGACGGGACTAGTGAAGATCCCAGTTACATCACTGGAAAACTGTAGCACCTTCAACACAACATGAGCAGTGCCACTTAGGGCTTTACATGAAAGCTACTACATTTTATAAATGATGATCAGTGTTCTCTGAAACTCGATGCATCAAACTCCACAGAAGAGTGCAAGGGAAAGAAATTACCCCAGTATATCTATATTTCTTTTCCTCATTAAATTTCCCAGGCCTTATATTTTCAACTGTGAATGTTCTGATTGCCAGCTTTTGGACCAGGGTCTTTTGTTTTGCTCTGCACTAGGATAACGGTGCCATAATAAGGGAGATCTCCAGTCAGACCAAGGCCAACAACTGCAGCAGTAATAGAAAGGAATACCACTAATAAAATCCAAAGCATACACAACACACCAGAAAGGAATACTAATAAAAACCCCAACACATACACACCCATCCTGCCATGGATTTTACACCATCATTTATTATCATACAAAACAGGTTCAAAATATCAGCAGGTCAGAACAGCTGCCTGTTGCTACCCATAAATAGATATTTGGTTTATGAGACGAGATTAACAGTTAAACACACACACACAACTCTGTTCCAATCTAATTTCTAGCAACCGCTCTCCCTTTACAGAGCTGTCTATAAGCTTTACAAACGCCCTAGGCTAAAGAGATTTAGAAGCTCACTTCTCATGCTCAAGTGGTCCTTCCAGGTTTGAATTGTAGCCCACCGATAACATAAGCATGTAAAAACGTTGCATCGCACTGCATCGCTTCCCATTCTGCTGATTAATACAGGCCTGCCTTCCCTAGCATGGTTTAACTCAGCATTTTAGATAAGCAGTTAGTAAACAAAACCAAACATGGGCAAGCAAGCCTGCCAAAACCTGCTGTGAGCACTTACAAATCCAATCAGATAAGGACTGCCAGCATCTCCCAGGAGGTGTGAAGTGAAACTCTGCAAGGCCACTGCGGTTGCACGGCGTGTTGGAATGACCACATACTGCAAAGAAGAAGGGGAAAGAAAAACAAACAAAACGTAAAAAAAATGAGGTAAGAACCTGTCCAGCTGTCTTGTACTGCTCAGGTTATATCCAGGTCAGGACAAAGTAAACAAGCTCCCCCAGACATCGGTGGCAGACACAGCCACTGTCCAGTCCACGGGTGGCTCAAGCAACTGGGGAGCTCAGCTACCCTTCCTGGCTTTCTAGTACTCCTGATGGCAGGTGTTGAGGGAAGGAAGCTCTGTCCAGTCTGCACTCCTCTCAGCAGCACTGAATGCATGATTTTGACTAACAACTTTGCCCACAAGACACTTTGCTATTGCTCCTCACCCTATATTTGCTTGGCTGATGGGGAGAATGAAGTTCGAGGTTGCCGGCAGCACGTAACTTGCTCAGCACTGCCAAACGAGGACTTTGCTGTAACCTGGGATATTGTGTTTTTTCCATAATAAAGATATCACTTTGTTTCCTAAACCACAAGCAATTCACATCAGTATGAAAGGTCACACATCCTCCCCTCCCACTCCATCTCCAGCCACTTTATATTTTTCTCAAAAATTTGCGATTCCACTTGTGAAAAGTGACAAAGACACATTAGGAAAATTTTCCATAGCCAAGATATTGTAGTTTGGTCTCCACTCCTCTAACAGGACATGACACCCTTGGCCAGGTCATGCAGAATCAGTCTGACTACACAGGATCAGTGGAAAACACAAAATACTTCCCCATTAAGGGACCAGAGCTCACAGAAAACAGAGCCCTAACCATGGAAGGGGATGAAAGATTAAAAAACAAAAGAAAAAAAAAAACCCAACAAACCCTCATCCTGTGGAATGACCTTAATTTTATAACACACATTTAGGAGCAGAAAAAATTAGTTGTCTCCTGCATAAAACTTGTGAAAGAAGCTGGCTAAGAACATCTGCACCAAGTCCACATATCCCGGTTTATAAATTGATCCTGTCTTGATTTAAAGGCTGTAAGTAATGAAGAATTCAACAGGTCTCTAAATCCAAGTGAGTTTTGTTTCCACTTCTAAGCACTGAATCTTGTTCTGCCTTTTTCTGTTGCTCTGAAGAGCTGTCTACCCTGCCAGAAATTACTCTCTTGTTTAGCTATTTGTAGACCATGATCCCTTTTACTTGTCCACTTCCTTTCTGATGGGCTGCCTTTAGTCTTTCTTTAGAAGGCATGCCTTCCCAGACGTCAGCTCGTTCTTGCAATCCTTTCCTGAAGTCATTTATTAATTAAATGTGACATTTCAGGACTGGCATATCACCAGCTAGAGATACACAGAGATCAATTTACCTTAGCTGACTGAGGTAGGGAGAACTCACTGCTCAGCAGTGACATATCTCAGGGCGCAGGATCTGAAGCACTGTTTCAGTGCTTTACCACTTCCTCTTAGGGAAGTTGAGTTGCCCTGTCTGCAGTAGAAAGTTAGCCATAAAAAAAGGAAAGAAAAGAAACAGCGTTGAGAAAATCCACACTGAGAACTGATGCCTGTTTAGAATGATCACCTCATTCCAAGCAGAGACAATTACGAACAATGGGTAAAATTAGATTAAAACCTTTTCCTTAGGGTTTTACCATGTGCTTTCAGAATGACCTGCCAGTTCTTTCATTACTGGTTTGACAAAGCTGCAAACGCACACTGCTAATGCACTTTGATGCCACATATTAAATGGGTACCCTGTTAAACTCCTGTTGTGCAACAGAAGAGCGAAAGATCAGATCCACAGCAGCCACCTGGCTGCAGATGTTAGACATTGTCCTTCTTTTGCATCCAGGAGCTCAAAACAGACTTGAAGGCTCACAGAAATCTCAAGAGAAAGATAAAGTCTAGACTTTATTAGAGACACAGAAACATACTGAAGGTCACACTGTGAAACAGTAGGAGAGCCACACAATTCATTACCATTCCCCAAAGATGCAGGGTAATGGGTGCAACCTGGACAGATTAGACAGAAGAAAAGAAAAGAAAAAAGAGTTATTGTTCTCCTTCCCACCTGGCCCCAGTTCACACAGGTCGAAGCATTCTGCAAGAGCTGTTTGAGAAAGGGCATCTGAGAAGATAAAGTGAAATTCTACCTAATTCAGGAGTCCAGAGTTGTGTAAGATCTGTGAAATGGAATTTTGAACTTACGTTAAAATATTTTTCTTTCTACAAAGTTTATGTTAACAAATCTGGAGAAGAAAGCCTGCCTGGATATCTATCAATTTTCTTCACAAAATCACAAAGCAAATGGCAAATTTACTAAAAACTTACCATTTTCAGGGAGTGGCAGCAAATTGCTGCCGATTGTAGAAAGAAATTTGAATGATACCTGCATCGTGTGTGTGTGCATATATATATGAATACACACTCACACATATATTAGACATAATTTTGCATGTATATCTGTATTATGCATACATATAGTTTTGCAAGTAGCAATACAATTTCCAGGAAGTTTTTTGTTTGCCTAGCTAAAGAAGTTATTGATGGTTGAAACCATCAATATGGTTTGGCACTATAAAGTGCCAAAACTGAGTAAATTTAGTCTGGGATTCAAGTGACAAACAGCCCCCCCCACCCCCGCAAACCAAAAACCCAACATGTGGCAAGCAAATGAACATGAGATTTTTCCTCCTCCTCTAAAAAGATATTGGAAAGAAAAAAAGGCTTAAACCAGCATTGCCAAAACACCAAAAAATACTCCACCCTATCCCTATTTTAAAAGCACTTTATTCTGATGGAGAGGAAGTAGTTGGTAGCGAACATTATCTACTGTTCTAGGAAGGCAGCAGTAAATTACAGCTCTAAACGGGCATTTTGATACTAAAATAGACCTAAATTCAAACCATACATGGCCTGGTTTGAACATCCCACAGAAACTGGAGGTGGGAGAGCCACAGCAGCCGAGGCGGAAGTCCTGGCTCTTCTCTGAGTCCAGGTTCAGAGGTAGGCAGCACAGAGGGTGGACAGGGAGGCTGACCAAGCAGCTTTGGCAAACCTCTGCTCTTTAAATAGAGGTTCAGAAAGGCCATGGTTTACTGCTGACATCCCCTTCCTGTAGTGAAACCAGCAGAATGAGTTGGTCTGAAATAAGTTAACCAGGAAAGCCAAGGAGAGATCACCCTTCTCCCAGTAAAAGGCCATGTGCCAAAGAGGTAAGTTCTGATGTTTATGTCTAATCTTTGATAGAAAACTCTACTCTCTGAAACACTTTGCTACCCTTTCTGGGTCAGACAGTAATGTTCAGGACAATGCGTACTGGCCTCTTTCCGCACCAAAGGCAAAGAAAACACATGCTAACCCTGTTCTAGCCACTGACAGTGCCTGGAAATAGTCCAGGTGTCCCTGTTGCAACCACTGTTCAGAAAAGGCAGAGGCTGTGATCCAGAGAAACCAGCCTGAGACACCCTTCACTCAAGCTAGGCAAACACTGTCTAAAAAGATACTTTTAAATGAAGTAAAAGGAGGCTGACCTGGTCTCCAAATCACAGCACAACATGGAGCGGTACACATCCATCTGCAACCCTTGGCCCACAGAAGAACTGCAGAGATGCCCCTTGGCCCATCCTTCCTGGTCAGAGCTGTGCTCAAGTGTTTGCAGTGGGCTCTGTACCTTCGTTCAAAGGCACTCCTCACCCTGCCTTAAAATCTAAACCACAGCACTCAGATTACTGATGTGTGGAGGCACACCAAGAGAAGCAACAATGAGAACAATGGAAGTGCTATTTATCTTTGGCTGTAAAAATAGGGCAGTATTTTATACTACATAAATGATTGGGTTTTATTTGTAGGGAAGGTAATCAGAACAAAAGCAACATTCCTCCATGCCTATAGCACGGCTGAGCACCAGTCTATGCCTGTTTCAAGCCTAAAGGAAGACTTTGACTCTACAGCAAAACTTTAAAGCAGCTCCTCCATGGCAGCTTGTCACCATTTAAATAGAACTAATGTTTTAAAAGGAAAAAGAAATATGCAGAGCATTTTTTTGCATGAGTGTCAGGACTTTGCATAAACTGGAGGATGGCTTTTCTCAGCAAAGACCTGAAGAGATTGCGATCGCAATAGCTGAGGCCCTTTAAATTGCCTACTGGCTCTTACACAGAAATGCCACCAAGCCTCTGTCCATCATCTTTATTTCTGAGATGTGCTATGGAGGAAAAACTCCACTATTAGAACCAGATTCCACAAAGTCCCAAGCATTCAGTGTGTCTCAGAATGTTACACACTTGCCTGCTGCACTAAAGCTCATTCATTATTGCTGTTACAAGGCAGTTTTAATGCTGCTTTGGGGTTCTGGTAATTTTGAGGCCAATTTGCAAAGATGGCTGATAAAATCTGTTTCATAATTAGCATGCTCCATAAGAAACATCCCCCTGTTCCCTAAGCACCATCTGAGCATGTGCCTGGGAGGAGATTTGGAGAGTTGTGCTCAGGAGAATAAGGCCTGTTTTGTACAAATTTGCATTTGGAACAAATATCAGCCTTTTAAAATCTCAGGCAGTGCAGCACTTTCTGCAGTGCTGACAGTTTATCAAACCTAGCACTCAGCACCTTTTACTGCAGACAATTTGAGGAGCTGCACACCGACCGTTACACTGGCAAGAACAGCAGATGCAATGGACGCACGATGCTATGAAGAGCCAACAATTAAATTTGAAGATAATAAGCAAACATCCTTGTTTTGCCAAGGAAATTAAACTTGCAAAACCTCTGAAGATGCTTACCAACTTGCCCGATAGGATTCTTAAGCAGTCATGAGATCTGTAAATCTTGGGAGAGCTATGATAAGTCATTTGGGATGCAATTTCCAAAAAGCCTCACTTCTGGCATAATGAAATCAGTGGGAACAGTGTTCAGCCAGTATTGAGAGCTTTTTATCCATGAGAAGAGGATAATATTTATGTATATGATGAAAGTGTTGTTAAGCTTCCACTAATAATGCTTTTAAACTCCTTACCAGCCTCAGGCAAGAACAGACACACTTCTGATTACAGCAAATAAATAGTAATCAGTAGAAATTAATTTGCCAAACATTTAAAGTGCATCTTGCTAAAGCATATCCACACCTTTCTCTGGCTAGGAATTCTTATAAAGCTGTCTGTCAATCATGGTTATAGCCCTGGCTCTCACCTATCGTCTGACTAAACATCCTCTCAGACCCCTTGTGTAATACGAATGCACTTCAGACCATCTGTTTACAGGCTTGCATTGATCTAAGTGGATGTTCACATTTATTTATATAGCACTTTTACAGGTCTACCTGTGCTGATAATGCATTAAGCTGGACCTTATATATGACATTCAGTTCATTCTTCTAAACAGACAAGAGAACAGCTAGCTTAAGAGTTGGCAACAATTACCAACCCCCAATTTTTAACATGGTTTTAACTTCTTTGCCATGTTTTGGAAATTGGAACTAAGAAATTATTTCCAATAATTTCTTACGGAGTTCTTTTGCACTAAAGCAACACAAATAACTGCCAACGCATCCCTACAAAATGCAACTGACTATAGGATGCTGGTAAGACAGATGGCAAACCCTATAAAAGCCATTAAAAAGCTACAGGATACTGAAGTCACATTGAAATCAACACAAAAAATCTCAGTAATTGAAATGGGACAACGATGGCATCCTTAGTACACTTGATATAATAAAGTAGTTGGTTGAAAAATGTCTTTTGGGGTTAGCTTGAGACAACGTAGGTCAAGTTTCAGCTCTCCCTCTGGCACAGATGTTCTGGAGGACCTTGAATGCGTCCGACAGGTACCCTCCCTCCAGCTGCGCTATGTTGGCAGCAGAGGTGACTACCTCAGCTGCTCTTTGAGAGTCTCTGCTGGACGACTGCAGATGTGCTCCATGGCCAAGCCCTTACCTGTTTCAGCCAATGCTAGTGAGGATATAAAAGATCTGCTATTTAAGCTCATCAGCTAGTTCCGACCAGAGAGACTTGGGAGCACTCTTGGGAACACCACAGCCAAAAGCAGGATGCGACAGGAAGCTCTGACAGGAGGCAGTAATGAGCAGCTACAAATATCTACTATGATTTCTTCCTCAACACAGCTGTCTGTAGACTGCACATCTGTCTAAGTGTTGAGATACCACTTAATGAACAGCCACAGCAGCCTTGAACTCAGCGCAAGCTGCAAAACCCATGTAAGCACAGAGTAAACACCCGTTCAGTCCGTGCGGAGCTCTATCACACTAAAGCTAAACTGGTAGGAGGAATGAACCTTGGTAATTAAAAGCTATCTAATGCTACTGAAGTACACTGATAACCTTTGTTTCTCTGTGCTTTATTCACACCTGAGGGAAGCGGAATTAACCACCCCACCCCACCTTCCAAAGCGTCCTCTGCACAAATGAGTTAAAGATTGAAAGTTCATCAGGCAACGCATTTATGGCAACTACAGAGCTACCTTCAAATATAAAGACAACCTTGAACTTAAATCGTAAACAGAACTTAAGCAGAAGCTTGAAGTTCTTTGCTGAATCAATACATCAACACCATTATCTTTACATCTAGGAATACTGAGCCAGATTGTTTTCTCGCTGGTGTTTGCATACACAACAAATACAAGTCAAGGGAGTTTTCTATTGACACCAGACTGATTATATTTTTAGTTCTGTCAACAACCTGCCAAAAGGCCTCGGGCAAGTCCTGAAATGGTTCTGTGCCCTAGTTTCTTTCTTTTTCATACAATAAGCAACAAGTAACCTCCCTCACAATGGGATTTCAACATACAGTACGTTTGTTAGGCTCTCTACGTCTCTGATGGAAGCATCTACAAAACATGCAAGGCTCTCTAACAAACGACCAGACTATTTCATACGAAAATCTAGCTGCTGAGGTCAGCTTGCTGATTTGAAAGACTTAAAAAGCTCTATGGTGGAGAAAGAATGGAAAATGAAGGACATTAGGTGAAAAGTCCCTGACAGTTTCCTCCTGGACAAGGTGGACATCGTCCAAAAATTCTTTATACTTTCTTTTCCTCTCTCCTTTCCCAGAGGTGGTTTTCTATTGTGTATGTGTTGAATGGTAGGTTTGCTGGAGTTAAGCCAAAGAGAGAGGTAGATGGCTGCCTTTGTGGTCAGAGGAGGGAGGGAGGGAGGGAGGGAGGGAAGGATTTCCTATTGCAGAACAAAGCTGAGTTATTGATAACAAAATCCACTAATGTGCTGACTATTAGGAAATGCTGGCTGATTTCTTTGCATATGGGGGTTTGTACAAATACTTCAAATTTGGGGAAACTATTTGAATTCAGTAATGGTGTCCCGTCTGGACATTTCCTCTCCCTGGTGCTCGGAACAAAGGACAAGAATAATCTTTTTTTCTTTCTCTCTCTCTTTCCTTTTCATCAAGTTTAAAAAAAAAAAAAAAAAGAATAGGCTGAAGTTGGGGCTAGGTATTTGGAAGAAATTGTGAACTTCAGGTTGTTCTTGCAAGCTGACAAACTGCTCTGGCCACCAGAAGAGAAAGATGCTGTTCCAAAGTACACTCACCATTAGTATGTCTGCTGTGATAGCCCAGTTTGAAAACAGAAGAGTTTCTCCGATAAAAATGCAAATCTGTTGTAACAAAACACACAAAAAGGAGAAGATTTATTCACTTGACATTCAAGGGAAAAATAGCCTGTCACAAACTTTCCTTTGTTGCTTATTTGTCTCAAACCTGCTCAAAGGATTCTGCTGTACACAATACACTCCTGGTTACTGTTGTGGTTTATCCTGAATATTAGAAAACTATAGATTTTCATCAGACCTCTAGAGGGTTGGCCTGCAACTTCATTACTGTAAACTGTTTATGATCTACAGAGCAGCTAAATAAAAGGCAGACACACTTGGTAACAGAAGAATATGAGAAGCCAGCAAGAAGAGACAGCCCTGAGCTTCCATTCTTAAATCATTCTGTTCCAAAAAGCCAGTTAGAAGAGGCAAGAAGGCCACAACTCCCCAAAACACAGTCATTTTCATCACTAGGAATCAAGTTATGTGTTAAGCTCTGTATCAAACCAAATGAGGTTCTCCACCCACTATGTGCAAGATCCCTTCCCTCTCTATGCAATATGCTAGCATATGGCTGTCCTTTTTGAGGGGGTCATAGCTCTAGGCACTACAGCAACTCAAGCATTACATTGGTAATATCTATGTACAGTCAGGACAGGACTTAAGCATGGATTTTGCAACATCACTGTCTTACAGTGAAATATAATTCTTGACTCTGTGGAGATGGCCAACAAGACACATTAAAAGCCTTGTGTATGTAGTGGGATGAGAGCTTCTTTTTGTGTTGGTGTGGTATAAACAGCCACCACATATCCTTTCCACCTCTGGCACTCCCTCCTCACTTACTCCCATCCCATACTGCCTTCTTAGTTGTGCTGGTACAACAGAGCCAAGCAGGGATCCAGATCAGGAAACTGAGATGGAGCAAAGAATCTTTTGTTGGGGGGGAGGTAGGGGAAGAGGGGCTTGTTTTGCTTATTTTTCTTATTTTTAACCCAATCAGTTCCCTGGTGCAGTTCAGTAAATGGTTCTACAAACACTTAAAGCAGTTGAAGAACTGGAAACGATCAAGAGGAGAAATTAATTTAACCTGGCCTCATCATCAAAAGAAATGTTCATCAAACTGACTCCAATGGAGCAAGGGTGACACGACTTCAGGAGGAACAGTGCTTTCATCAAAAAGCTTTTAATCCATATTTCAATCATGAAATTTCTGCTTTTATGCTGTAGATTAGCAATTTAACAAAGAAATGTACGTTCAACAGGATGAAAAAACAAGGATGGAAAATCTTCCACACACATGTTTCCCTCTTCCTTTGTGTATTATGAAGAGCAGAACACATAGACGAAGCACTACATAAATAACCAGACTTGTAAAAACCAGCTCCCCTGTTCCCCACCAGCAAGAAGGCAAGGAAAACTCCTTTACCAGATGTCCCCCAAAAGGTTGCTTTTTGCCCAGCTAACCCATTTCTTTTTGGGGCATCTAGAGAGAAAACTGCTGGAATCCCTATTGGTAGTTGGAGATAACAGCTATGGAGATTTGGATTCGGGTAATTGAAGATTCCCCTTTTAATTGCCTTATGCTCAGTTTTTGTTATGTTGAATAGGCTACAATTCATTAATGAAACAAAGCCAGCAAGAAATACGTGGTACACTTTGCTCTGAGGAAACACTCAGATGGATGTTGTTTTGTGGTGGTGTTCTGAGCTTTGGTGGGCCGACAGTCACAGTCACTGTCCCAGTCCCTGTTGCTTGCACAGGCGCAGTTTGGGGTGGGAGGAGGACCTCCAAGATTGGCAGCTCTGGCTCTGATGTGACCACACAATTGCCTTTCCCACACCCCGGTTGAGATTGCCTAAACCCCTCAGACCATCATGTCACTGCCAGGAAGAGTTTGCTTTATTTAGCCAGTCTTACGCATTGACCTACAGAAAGCTTCCTCTATTTGTTTCTAAAATTGTCTTTGTTTCCCACACGTTCTCCCTCCCTATCCCCTCTTTTTCTGACTGGATCTGCTTCCTCTGTGATGGTGTCTGAGACAGTCATTATGGCCCAGCTGGTCAGCTAGGAAATCTCCTCTTTCCATTTTCCCACTGTCCACTGGTCTGCCTTGAACTTGGCTCTCACTGGAAAAGACAACTGCCAAGCTAAGAAACACAGATCCAATGAATCAATGGGATTGATGGGATCAACAATGATTCCCAGGCTGACGGGAGTTGAAGCCACGTGTTGTACAGCAAGGGCATCCCGGGGCCCCAGGTGGGCTCTCAGGACCTGCTCTGAAATCTGGCCTACTACAGCTTTGCAGCTGCTGTTGCTGGGGTTCTGTGGCTGGATAGATTAAATTGAGCTTGGGAAAGATGTAATCACACTTCTGAATGCGGCATCGACATGCCCTGCCTGTTCATACACTATTACAAACAGGCAACTGCTTGCCTTAAGGTTACATAAATTACAAACACATAACACACATATGAATTGTTACACGCAGCAAGTAAAACTTTCCCCCTTCTGCAGGAATTCAGCACAAGTCCTATAAATAAATCCCTGAAATGCTACAAACTTCCGAGTGCACCGGTTTTGAATTGCTGAATGTGTATTTCACCCAACACGTTTCCATGAAACATGTGCTTAATATGTGGATACTGGTAAAAGGAAAAGAGGAACAAGAGGAAGATCAAAAAGTAGGACAAAAGATACTGACATTAAAAAAAGTCTGTCCTTCAGCTACTAATGGGGATTTATAAAAATTAGTTCATCCACTGCAAAGGGCATATGAGGGTGTGTGACATTTGTGCTGGAGAGAGATTCTGGGGATGCTTACTGCAAACAGGGCAGCCTCCAGAACAGATCAATAGCTCCTGAAATCGTCACGGTTTTGACTCTTCACACACTTTTTGAAGCCTCATTTTACGCTGAGATTTCAGCTCTAGAGATACATCCTCTTCTGAATCCAGCTGTGTTGTCTCACCATCTCCATTTGGTGTCCAGTTGCTCATCTGTGATGAGCTGATAGAAGTTATGTTCCCCTCAGGTCTTCTGTTTATGTGATCAGTTAGCAAATTATGATTCCCAAAAATGATAAGTAAAGTAGTTTCAGAGTGGTCACACCAGCAGCTCTCACAGCAAGATCTAAGCAGGTTATAAACTCCTTCCATGGCTTTTTGCAAAGTGCGTATCTGTCTACATCTTCATTACCTGTATTTCTCTTTGAAATGGTGGGTAGGACTCCCACATGTACTCTTGAATTTGAAGCAAGTCTAACTCCATCTCAGTGTTGGGCAATATCAATGCCTCAGAAGTAGGTAACCATGTCAACACCATGTCAACAGAAAGTCCCTGGAGTTGAGCCCGAGATGCTGTAAAAGCTCTATGGCACAGTTTTACCCTGGGAGTTGCTCTTTCTGCAAGATTGTAAATGTCTTTGAGGAATTGAAATAGATGTTGAAATTGAGGTACAACAGGAACTTGGAACATTGTTAAAAGGCAGGCAAAGCAAAGCATCTCTCTCCAGTCGTTTGGAAATTTAAACTAGTCTAAAATCTGCTATTGAAACGTCTGAGTAGTGTGATACAATGATGCCATACAGCTAATGGGTTTCAAGAGACAGGTTTGAAAACCAACATTTCAAGGAGTACATATTTCAGAAAGAGTGGGACCTAAAGATATGCAAATTGCTGTCTTAAGGAGCCGGACTACAACACACAAAATCCGCACGCTGCAAGGAACGCAGACTAAGAACTGATTGGACTATACAGCCAAGCAAGATAGTAAAAGACAGAAACACAAGTGTCTGGGCAGCTAAGTAATATAGAATGCTGTTTTATTCCACCTTTCCAGCCACTTCTACCATTGGCAATAATTTACTGGATTAGTATGAAAAGATTGGATGGAAAAAAGAAGTCTGTCTATCTGCTCCAGGTAGGAGTGGCTGCTACAGAACTGGAACAGCAGCTGCCCTTGGGGACCAAAACCACCTGCAAGACAGGACTGAGCAGGGGAGAAAAAGTACGCATGTTCAGGGGAGGAAAACCGCAGTTGACAGCCTATAAGGGACGAGGTGATCATGCCAAAGAATATGCAGGTCTTTTCCAAAAAAACCCCAAAAGCCTAGAAATTAAAAAGCCAGGGCTCTGCTGATTCTTGCTGGAGTGCTGAACACTTCATTTATGTCAATGCCAGTATCAGTTGAAATTAAAAACTCTCAACTGTTAATTAGAGCAGGGAGGCAGATGGTGATCTGGTGGCCACCACATCTCAGTGTGCAAGAACACCGTCTCATGGGGACCCATCTAAATGCTTGGAAGTGATAATTTTAAGGCTCTGAGCCAATGAGGGGCCCAAAACCAGTAACCCTTCAATTTTAGCATCGTGTGATCAATGACAGAAGTCTAAGGACAGTCACAGTAGAGAAGGTCTGGAAATACCACCATGTTGGGGAACAGACCAGAACATTGCTCTTGCCTTTCACAGTCATACAGAACTCAAGGATGCTGTTTCAGGATCAGAGCCAGGACACAGCTGTCAAGGAAGCTATCAGAGATGAGAAAATCCACCCATAAATTTTACTCTATTCTTTCCAGAACAAGCTATTATCATGGAGTTTGAGATAAGGAAGGTAACCTAGTCCATTGTGCTGTCCACCATATCTAGGTGTTCCAACTCCAGAGTCAGAGAACAGTCTCTCCTTCATTTTGGACCAATGAGACTTAAAACAGACAGTTATGAGAAAGTGCTACACCATGCAGCCTTGCAAGACAGGTCTCCTAGGGAAATACAAGGGAATTAAACACCCTGGAAGTCTGTAAGATTGCAATAGCATTGAATGGCATGGAAAAACAAGGGCTAGTGTTTGAAACTTGCCTTGAAAAGTCAATTCAACTGATACACAGTACCACCATGATAACACCTTGTGTTATGAAACATTGGTAGCTCCAACATAGACCTGTTCTCTCAGTGGGGTTAGTACCTGTAACACTAAACAGCAACAGCAGCAGGTGTTGTGTCATTGTTTTCTGTTTATATTAATTTATAGTGGATGGCTTGGCCACAGATCTTCTAAATCCAGGTGATTTATAAACATTAATGATCTAAGCTACCCTGACCCTTTGTAAGTTAAGAATCCTCATTTTTGCAGAGGCAAAACAAAGTTAAATAACTTGCCGCTATCACGTGTGGAATCTGTTAAAGAGAATTCAAATCTCTAATTCCCCAGTCAGCATGATAACTAGACACTTATCTGCTTTCTCTGCATCAGGTTTCCAGCAGCAGAGAAACATATTTAGGGCTACGGAGAGGCAGTGTTACCTGCAACAAATGCATGCATCAGCCTAACAGCATCAGCAAATAGGCTTATATATTCCTCATACCCCCTCCATATGCAGATATGACTTCCTTTGCAAATCATTGACTCTATCAGATTTACTGCTCATGCATAATAAAATAAGTTGTTTCTAAGATTGGTTAAATAATACCATCTATATTTATATATTTAAACAATGCAGAATAGTCACATGGCTATTTAAAAAAAAAAAACTAAGAAAAAAAGATGAAAATGAGACAAATAGCAACTTTTTGTTGCAAAATTTTTGAAAACAGTATTTCCAGCTTGGAAAGGGAGGACTTTCTGCATAAAGAGACTACACACCACAAAGGACATGTCTGTCATCAGGTCTTGAGAAAGGAGAAAATCACAGGGCTGGCTGCACAAAGAGGTGGAGGGAAGGGGCAGGCAGAGGGATGTGACAGATCTCTTCACTTGGAGACGGCTGCTGATGAAACGAGGGTTAATGCTTGGCCAACCAGTAACGCCCTCTTACAGGTTGTCTGAGGTGATCGTTTTTCTGCTGATCACTGAATCAAAGGTTATTTCTAGACCATGCCACAAACCAGAGGACCGAATTTCCTTCTGACACTTCCAAAATAGCCAGACTAGGCATTCTTCGTCCTGTCTTAACATTTTTAAACTTTCACTCTCTTTTCTTGTGTTTCCCCATCACGATGGCAGCTATTGAAATACTCAGAAAATAACCATGGCTAGGCTAGTGCTAGAAATGTAGATAAACAAGGAACCCCAGCAGACTGGTCAATTGGTTAATTGTAAATGAATTCTCCTTGCTGGGTGGAGTGTGCACTGCAGTGTGGAAGCTAAGGGTGGGCTTTCAGAAATTATCCCGCTACTCCAACCATCTCACGCCTTCCCTTCAAATACTTCTCCCTGGTCCCAGGCTTCTCTCTATTACATTGAAAAGGAACCTGGGACCTGTTCAGAGTACTGGACTTCTACTCTCTAGTGCAAGCATGATTCTAGCCTGAGGCTGGAGTTTTAAATTTTCCCTTCAGTCTATTTGTCTGGACCTATCTGATGTCTTTTTATATACTTTGATTATAAACACTCTGGGAGGGGCCATATTTTAATCTGCATTTGTGCAGCACCAAGTATTGTGGGTTCCTGGGCTATGACTAGGACTTTCAGGTGCTATGGTAATACAGATAACAACAAATTGAAATTACATGGTAATTAATATTGGTCTGCAGCAAGCTACCTAGTTATGGAAATTAATGATTACAGGTAGCCAAAAGCATGCCCACAGACAAATTATACTGTAATTATAATTTGGTACCACTGCAGCTACAATACCCTTATTGTAAGGGAAGTTGCCAATTTTCCTATACCAGAACATTAGGCAAGAGCGATAGAGGTACGGATAGAGGTATAGACTGAACAACCCAAAGGCAGGGAACTGTGGGTTTCCATGCATGCCCTAAATCCCCAGCTCTAAATTCTGATGACAGGTAGCAAGAAGGGACAAGCAGTTGAGAGCATTTTCCGTTCAGGCACATCTAGATAGTGCCAAAATGCCAAGGGGCAAAATGAAGGACATTCAGAAGGGGAAAAGCAAGACCGACATCTCAGGGTGTCTGCAGGGGACAACGCACAGAGTCTTCTAAGGAGTTTGGTAGAGAGAGTAAGAGGGAGACTGGCATATGCAAAGGATTATACTTACATAGGCTCCCACAATACTGTTCTTGGCAGCAACGAAGATCAGACAGATGAAGATGGCTGATCCTAGCATGCCAACAGCACAGACAAGAGGATCAGCTCGCTGGGTTTTTAACCGGCACCATTTGGTTGCCCCAGCCCCTGTGATTACACCCAGGAAACCAGTGAAGCATGTGATTGCTCCAAAGATCAAGCTATTAAAAAAAAAAAAAAAAAAAAAAAGACAGTTATTCTTTTTTGAGTTTTTCACAAAAACGGGCATGGTCTTTGAACAAATTGTTAGGGTAAACTGACTAATGGGAATCTGCACATTGGCTTTGCAATTTCAAATAAAACAAATGAGCTCCCCTGCTGAGTGCTTGTGATTTTAGCACTCTCCCCCTGCAATCAAGAAAAACACAGCATATGAAATTCAGACGTGTACACAGGCATTGATCAACACGCAAAGAGGTGCAAAGGGCTCATACTGCTTCTTTGTGTGGAACTGAGCTTCCTATCAAGTGCATTGTACAGCTAATTATGTGTGCACAAAACTAAGTAATAACCTGCACATTGATCACGTAAGGGGACATCTCGGACAGAACAGGCACTAGGAAGCTTAAGGGAAAGGAAGCCTAACAAGACTCTAAATACCAGTGACGTTCAACATACTTTGATTCTCTAACTCCTTTCAGACCACTTCAAAGAAGCCCAATTAGATTATTTTGCTGTTATGTTACACATCTGAAATGTGTTAATTTAAATTTAAAGAGCCAGGAGTTGTCAAGGGTTCTCCCTATTGTATGTGCAGGACTTGGATTACAGAGTGTTTGGCAACTACATTACAGTAGCTCCAGGGCAGCTCAAAATATAGGTGTCATCAAGGAGTGGAATACTTCTCTTTGCAAACAAGAGATGGGCAGTCTGACTGGAGCTGTATTTTCTGCTCGCTGCATTTTTGCAGAATAGACTGAGACTGCCCACTGGGTGCTCTAGTTGATGGCACTCCAAACCACTAAGTAGCTTACTTGAGATGGGATTGTGTCAGCTAGAGCAAGAAGGTATTCCTAATGTTATTTTTCCCTCACAAGCTAAAAAGCAAAAGAGCTGACAAAAGGCAGTTTTTCGTATCTTTTATTCACCTGGAAAAATGCTTTTTTAGCATTTTATGTTTTGTGCCATCATGGTAAAGCACAAAACGATGAATTACTTTTCATAGCTTATGGACTGCAAGTGATATTATACAACTGGGACTGAAAAACCAAACCACCATATAACATCAAGCAATCCAGATCAAAGCGTCCCAGATCTCTGCAGCATTTTTCAGCAAAACTCAGCATATGCAGTAGTGTGCAGAGCAATGAAACACAGTGAAGTCCTCCCTCACACAGAAACAAAAGTCTTCAGGGTCAGTCCCTGCAGCCTTTAGGGGAACCCTGAATTATAGCCACCACTGTGGCTACCCAACCTGCCAGCTGATTCTGCTGCTATCACAGAAAACTGTGTGGGTCTTAAGAAACCAAACTCTGTCAGCTCTCCAAACATCTTCTAAGGCAAAGACAGCAGTCTCTTTTCTACTTCTGCACTATGGCCTGGGAACTAAGACAGAGTTGAGGCCATTGCTTCTCCCTTGGTTTGACTTCACGCGATGAAGAAAAGAAGAGAAATAAAACCTAGTTTACAATCCCAGCATTTCCTATCATTGTTGCAAAGACCTAGAGGAAATTACAGACATTCTAGTAACTTGATTCCATGGGACTTGCCTGTTTCCTCTGGTAAAAAAGCCCCCATCCCCTTTTCCCCCCCTTTAAAGCAGCAGAGTATGAATCTCACCTATCTTTGGTGCTGCAGGGCTGTGAGCTGCAGGTCTCCGCTGTCTTCTGCACGACCTGTGCTCTGTGAAGGTAGAGAGGGATCCACATGCCAAGTGCCCCTGTGGCAAAGGAGACAGCTGAGGTGGCCAACGATGAGAACACGTAGCTGCGGCTGTGGAGACGTAAGAGGCAAAACCAAGAAAAGGTTTAGCGGGAAAAGTGAAAGAGCAGGAGCCCCAGGACAGGAGCCAGTGCTTCAGTAGCAAAACACAGTGTTCCCCCGTACTATCGACCTCCCTTTGCCAAGGGGCAGAGATAATACAAGGTACAAAGCAATGGAGAATAAGAGGCATGGAATAATTCTTCATACGTGATGCTCCATTGATAATAATGTACTTAACTCTTCAGAGGTGCTTCAAAGAGACCATTTTTCATGGGACCGTTTCAGAAGACAATCAGTACTTAGTCACTAAGACCTGATGTGTGGATTATAGGGCTTTCACTGTAAAATCACCTCTTTACCTGGATTACCAGTTTCACTTCTCTCTCCCCATCCATGCCACCGTATGATTGCTACTTGGATAAACTAACAAAAAAAGTAATATAGAAATATTGATAAATTAACCATCACCACTTTTCATAGTCCTTTGATACTGGACGGCAATACCAGGAAGGCATTCCAGCCAGCACTTCTAAAAATGAAGGACACCACAAGTTTCCCATAAGAATTCTGATGTAACATTGAATTCACAAGTGCAAGTGTTTGCACATTCACAGGCAAGCTTTCTGGAAGCAAGGGCAGCTGCTTAAATGCTCGTGAGCATGTGATCTTTTATGCATATATACAAGCACCGAAGCACATTCAGTGCTCGCGCATTCAGTCACATGTGGTTGTATAAACATATATATTTAAACTTGCCATGTAGTGCAAGCCTTTGTGTATTTTCTCCTCTCAAATTGCTCTGGCATTTAACTGTCTTTTTCCCTCAGCAGAGCAGCTCTTTCAAGGAAGAAAAAGGATATAAGCATCTGAACAACAGCAGCACAACAATTAATACAGGAACACAGCAATTTCTACACTTCAAAAGCCTTGATTTGTCTGAAGTATGAGCCAAACAAAGCAGACTCTCTCTTAGATCTCAATCGTGGAAAGGTTAGAGAAAAAGCTGGAATCCATCATTGTCACTGCAGTCGATACCTCGTGAAAACGTAACTGATTTTCTTTCCTAGGTCCACAGACTAAGCTTCCTGCAACTCCCTGCATGTTGTCACTTTCCAGTCTCACAGTGCTAAGAAGTACAGGCCATTGGATGTTCCAATTAAGCATTACAGGCAAAGCATGCTTTTTACTAGAGTGCTCTTACTTTCTAATCAGTGCTTTCATGTCTCTTAGCCATGAGGTCCGAGCCTTCAGCTGTCCCCCAAGTTGTTCAACATTTCCTCTTTTAGCAGCAGGTACAAATATCAAGATGAGTGTCCCCGTTATCATTCCCAGGAGTGGAGATACCTGCAAGAAAGGAACAGGGAATTAGCACAGGAGTCAGCAGGGTTTGCTTTGACAAGTCAGTAAGAAGCAGATTACATTAGTTTCATTTCAACAACTTGATTCTTTACAGCTAGCCAGAATCTGTAAGCACACAAAGGCATCTGCTCCTTTCCTTCCTCCCTGTCATTCCCTGGACTCTCTTATCTCACTCTGGAAGCATGCAGCTTTGAGAATACTCTGATTAAGGCAGTCCATTTCTTTGTGTTCTTAAAGTACCAAGATTCATCTAAATATGGTTCTTCAGTGATGTTTAACTCTTTGGAAACCTACTCCCAGCTGGGCTAAGAGACCAACTAGTTTCTGGGAGAGTGCAGAAGCCTTTTAAAGGCAACGAGGCCAGGTGAAAGATTTCTGGATGTAGGAAGCATGCTGGCTTTGAAAATCCTTGCTTGACATGCATCCTTCTTCTAGCTAACCCACAATGGCTTCCTATTTTCAGGCAGCTTCCTCAGATTACTGCAGTGTACAGCAGACCAAGAAACATTGAAAATTCAGGCTGGAAGATAGGAAAAGGACATATTCAAGGGTTAGGTTTCCCAGTTTGCAATCCTTTCTCCCAATCACTACACAAAAATACAAAGATCCCACAGTGCTTTGCAAGCTACAAACATGACTCTTGTTTTGACACTGAAATTCCACCATTGTCAGAATGGAAAACAGCTCCGTTCCTTAGGAAAACAGGAACACAGATTTTCACTGAACTATCATCTCTTCTATACATGCCATTTTAAAAATNGAAGACAAAAATATGGAAAGTCAGGAAAATCCCTCCTCTAGGGATAAATGAAGCCTGATATAGTATCCTTATTACATTTGAACCCAAGACACTGCACTGGTAAAAAAAAAAAAATGAAGTGCTGGGATTTTCTAGGGCCATATAATTTAAAGTCTCTTTGATTGTTATCTGAAGGCTTAACCCCCCAACAGGACAATATCCACTGATACTCAGTAATGCTCCAATGAAACACTGACATTACTGCTAGATCCAGAGACAAAGCTGCCACTTGTCAAAGTGCCCTTCTGTCTTCTTCAGCCCACTGAAGTACAGAGTATTCCTGACCTCCTCCAGATTTGGACATCACAGGAGATCACAAAGGGAAGCATTGCTTAGGGGAATTTTGTACATCTTGCAAGAGCACAATAATTGCCACAGGGACGGAGGCTGCTTTACACTGATGTCTGGAAGCTTTCAACATGTGCTGTTTGACTACAAAAACTAAGCAATGCTGTCCAAAGCAACCATCAGAGAAGCGTGCATCTTGTCAGATTCCCCACAATTTTGCACGGTCAGGGAATCATGCATCAATGTGTCATGTATAGTGGAAATCACAACCTCATAAGGGGTACAGTCTTGCAGATAGGCTGGATTTCTCAGGATAACCATGGAGACTTCATCTGAAGAGAAAGATGCTAGCGAGGATTTCTTTGCAAATTAATCATTTGGGTTTTACAGATAGAAACAGAAGAGCACTCCAATGTATCAACCTCCTTAAAGCCCACTGACCAGGAGGAGGGGCTTTGGGGTTTCTTATTCCTTGTGCTGGCCTCTGCTGAAAAGTTAATTTTACCCTTATAGCATTTCTGCTACTGAATGAGGTAGCCATCTTCTTGGTGTGAAGCTGTAGCCTATTAAACTTTTCATTTCAGGTTCACAGCTGGAAACTACTCTCCACTCTTCTAGCTGCAGATGAACTGTTCACGGTGATTTTCCTGGCTTTGCTTACCCTTGCTGGACAGGGAGGGAATGGCCTGTGTCACAGAAGGGCACATTTGCTTGAGATGGGAACCCATGTATTTCATCACCTGCTGTTATAAAAGGTGTTGGCCTGAGCTTCATGAGATTCATTGTCTTCATGAAGTGCCAGAGCCAGAGAATGCACCTCACAGGGCTCATGCCACCCAGACTGCCAAAGGTCAGAAAACAGTTCTGCTGGGCCACTTCCTCTCAGCTCTTTCAAGACATCTTTGTGTGCAGGATCTGTTTGTTCGTATGCGATTGGAGTGTATTATCTTTTCAACACATTTATCAAGGTCCCAAGAGGTTAAAATAGAAGGAAACCGACTGTCTCAGGGCAGAAAAACAAGCGGAAACTGGAACAAAGTGTTTTTTCCTCAAAGCAGGAAGCCATTCTCAGAGTTTCTTGACAGCGGGGGACTGAAAGATTGTGGAGTTGATTTAAGGCCAATGCCTCGTCTTCCCATCCCCATCAAGAAGTCATGGTTGACTGACAATAAAGTGATTGGAACATTCTTGCTCCCAGGCAGGAAAAAAACCCAAGTGCAACGAGCCAAAACCACATACCTTTCCCATTTGCTTAGAGAATGCATCTGCTATGCACTTAATATCCACAAATGCAATTTCCAATCCTTTACCTTCTATATAAAATAACAGGCTGAAGAATTGCGTGATAGAAGTCTTCCTAAAACCGATCAACTGATGCAACTGTTGCTATGATGCTATTAAGAGTAGCTTACCCGCAACGCCCAGTGCCAGTCTCCAGCAACCTGCTTCACACTTGACCCTGTGATGTATCCCAAGCCACTGCAAGAAACACAAAGATGACAGTCAGGAGTACCACAATCATAGCTGTTCTTAAGCAAAGATAAAAAACGTCCCAATCAATTGTATGTCCTAGGCTCTCTTCTCCTGCAGGAAGAAACATGGGGGATGAAGCTGGTGGTGGCTAATATGTAATTCTTCCCAGCACTGTTGAACTAAAAATGCTCAAATCTGATGGAAATTCGGACACTGATCTCAAGTTTATAGCTGACCTTTCAATCTACAGTGGATGTAAACAAAGCCTCAAAAAGAATTTATTTCCCAATTCGATTTCTACATCAGGCCTTTCTGTGCAGTAATACGAATACTCAACAACTTTATGTTCAAGCTCTCAGTTAAGAAGGGCCCTTCAAGGACTCACCATATTCTATCATTAAATTTTTTCTTGCCATTTAATAGTACTTGGTTCTAATTACTCATTAAAGGATCATTTTCCATAAGCTTATAAAAAAACCCAAGAAGAATATGCAAGATAGTATCACGGGAGAACATCAGACCTGAGTCTTGGAAATCCCCTCTGAAGATAAAGGAGCAGCAGGACCTTCAGCTACATGCTAAGAATTACACTGTGGTAACAAAAGGTGGCTCACGAGACTAGACAAAGATGAACGTAGCCACGCTTCTCTCAAAGTCAACTGAATGGATATGAATTTCCTTTTTTTCAAACTGCTGCATTTGTTGCTGAGATTGCCTTGGGTATAAGTTGCCAGGACTGCTGCAGGGCAGCTGTCAGCCATCACGTGCCTTTATTGAACAGTCTGCTGAGCTTTGGAGGTTGCCATCTATAATCACCCCCGAACTGGGCTTTTTACACAGACGGGCTCCAAAATCAAACCACGGATCCAAACCTCTGATGGATATTGAGAGAATTAAGTCCCAGAATCAGGCTCAACAGGATGAATATTTGTCTTTTCTTGCTAGCCGTAGTTCACTGAATTCTCTATGTAAATACTTGGCATCCTTGGCCCTCTTGGGAAAATATTCTTTTCGCCAGTTAAGGACTTGGCTAGTTCTTTTTCCTCAAGAGCAAATGGATGTTTGTGAGCTTTATCTCAGGGATAAGTGCTCTAACTTGTAAAATGTACCATCCTTAACCAGAAGTTTTCCCCTGAGTTAGGGGGGGATTAAACTGCTGCCCATGTTTTCCCTGCTGGAAATGAACCCACGATGCCACTTTTGCACAGGATGTTGTCCAGCTCTGGGAATCAGTATGCAAACTATGTGAACCCACCCTGCCTACAACCCCAGAACAGAGGGTCAGCCATTATTTTAAAAATAAATAAATAAAAAATCAGAGATTCCCTCCTGTCCCAACAATCAGATACTGTATTGGGCTGATAAGGGAACTCAGCTGAAAGAAAGCGCCAGAGGAAATAACTACTCCAAATCTGAGTCTGTCTGTTGCTTTCATCAAGCATCTATGGGCTTGACTGTTCTCCACTGCTCTGCGTCAAGACTGATTGTGAACGATCATTACGGTTTCTCTCTTCGGCCTTGTCTACACTGGACTTCACAAGTTCTCCTAATTGCTGTTTCAGTGGCAATAGCACTAAAATGGACTGGCCGCTGCTATTGCAACTACCAAGTCATCTAAGATTGGCTTAGCTGCATTTTCCAAACTTAGTCAGATTGGCCAAATTCAAGGTTGGGCAGAACTTGAGCTTAAAGTAAAAATATTTTTTAAAGTCAAATTTTCAAATTGTTTATGTTATATAGCATACTCCTCTTGAAACTTCTGATATTTAGACTGTCACAAAGATGCAGGTATCCATTCGCTCACTTTTGAAAACTCAGCCCAGTGTCTTAAGAGATCTTGATTTCACAGTAACCTGAAAGACATTGGCTAAAGAAGGCCTAGACCTCAAATGAATCGAAGCAATGATTCAGAGAACCAGTATAACATTATTCAAAATGATAGTTTAATTTCATAATGCTAAAAAAAGTCAGCTAAAATATTTTTATTCCATTTCCACCCCATTGCTGTAAAAAAAAAAAAAAAAAATCCTTCCCACTAATTCCCAAAAGTCACACATGAACCAGTAACAGGGCTAGAAAAAGAATCCAATTCCTGCAACTAATTAGTCACTGCTCACAGTATTTTCCTGTCTAAGCCATTCCAACCAAAGACAGAAGAACTATCGTCGTTAGCAATTTAAGAACTTTAAGAGAAAAGCCAAAACCAGATGAAAGAAGCATTATGTCACTTACCTGCCAAGCGGAATTGCAAAGTAGAAAACAGACAGCATAAGGGTCCTTGTGTTTTTGGTGAAAAGGTCTCCTATGATGGTTGGTGCAATAGTGGAGTAACTTGCTTCACCGATGCCAACCAAACCTCGTGAGAGCACAAGAAGCCAGAAATACTGAGAAAAGAAATAAAACACCTTAGCAGGTCTCCCCTTGTCTTTCTGAATTCAGGATGGACAACAGTGAAAGCTGCACAAATAGGGAAATATAAACCCATGGGACTGGAAAGTGACCCCCTTGTATGCATTTATTTTTTAAAACCTCAGACTCTTTTAATTTGCCTCTTGCTGGGGAGGAAGGAGACTGTATTTTTTGTGAAGATTTATAGGCATGAAAGAAAAGTAGTAACAATACATGTTTACCCAGTGACACTCGAGAAGATATTCTAAGGCAGGCAGAAGACACTCAATTTATTCTCAGGATGTAGCTCACTCTTGTTAAGCCCAGTTAAGCACTGCACTGACAGAGGAAGGTTTGGGGAGGCAGGTGAGTGTAACAAATCCCGCTCTGGGATCCAGAAAAAGCAGTACCTGCCGAGCACAATCCCAACCTCCCCAGCATGCCAAGGGACCAGCTAAGACTGGTAAAATCCTAAAGGCTCTTCAAAGCTCTGAGAGAGTTGAACCTGCAATCCTCCAAACTCTTGCTTTTTTCCTTGATCAGCAGCTACTGAATAAGGGAAGTTTTTCAAAGGTGCTAAGCACCTATCTCACTGCACTTGTCTTGGAAAAAAGCATAAATCTCCCCCGCCCAGCAGGAAGGCAGGGTAAGTCAACACTGAACGCTTCTGAAAAACCTCAGGTTACAACCTGAGCTGAGATGCACACAGTTACAAAGAGGTAAGAGTTGAGCTTTACTGTGAACCACAGGAACACCAGTCTGCTCATAAGTAGTACCACCAGTTGAAAGATTCAGAGCCATACAAGGCAATGGCACGGGCTGAAAAGGCATTAAGCTGCCCAGAGAATTACGCGCCCGTCTGAGCAAAGGGCAATCCAACAGAACGAGGAGATGGACTTCACATTCAGCACAACGCAGCCTAAAATGGACGCAAAGGAATTGTTCATCGAATAGAATTTTCTTCGTGGCTCGTTTCCCTGTTTCAGCCAACACTTTCATAAACCGCAAGGACCTGATTTTCAAGCCGACCTCTTTCACTACACTTGCAGTTTGCTGGGTGCTGCTGTGTGAAGACATAAGGCACAATACTTTCATGCCTAAACACCTGATACATGAGCACAATCAAGTTCTCAGACATCTAAGCAGCTTGAGCTACACCCAGAAGTAATTGCAGGTGCAGAAATTAAACAGTCAATTGCAGAAAACTGTAAGCACAGGGAAATTTATTCCTACAAATGTAACCTCTACAAATCCTCAATTTACTGTTATTATCCTATGGATCATTTGTGAGAAGAACAGCAGGGATTATGATATGTCCTTAAACACAAAAGTGCGTTGAGAACAATGAGCGATTACCAATTCCCCTTCTTCAGATGGGAAGAAATTGAGTTACCGTGACGTGACTTTGTGCCTTACAGCAAAGCTAAGCCAGAATACAGGGCTCTCATTCACAAATATGGAAAATGCCATGCAGACATCAAGCCATGTGCCTCAGTCATAAATATATCCATCAGCAGACAAAAATCTACCACTGACACATTTTCATTGTTTTCCTCACTGTAATCCTCCGGTTGAAAAGAATGTCTTGAGGACTCCTATAGTCACACAAAACAAATACTTTCGTGCACTCTTCACTTCCTCTTATTTTCATGTAAATTCTGCATCAACACCTATTTTCCGAGTGTATACAAGTTCCTTGTTTGCTGGCAGGGTGTTTGCGGTGCTGGTATCATTCATGTATCTCCCATAAGCTGCACATACGTAACAGACACGTGTGGGTGTATGCAGAAAGGGCAATACTGTGACTCAAGTGATTTAATTTATGCCAATTACCCAATGCTAAACCACTTCACTGCAGAAATATGCTGACAATGATTGGTGCACAGGTAACCAATGTATTTGGAATGAGCAACAGTATTTATAACATACTGAATGACTTAGTCATGCAGAATTAGAAAGCGGGGGAACTGGAGGCTGATTTTGGTTTCTTAAGAGGTTCATATCTGGATCACAGAGAGGGTGACAGGCAAAATAGTCATCTGCCAGACCTGGAATGAGTACATAGACAGTGCTAGCTGCACCTGTAGAATGACAAATTTGCAAATGCACTGGATGTTCCTCAGATTTGGAATACCTACATAAAAGTGACACAAGTTTGTGCTCACCAGCCCGTATCTCTCCCAGTGTACGCACTGGACAGGAATTTCCTCCAAATAATGCTGTTATAAGGTTCCTCTTACAATCCTTGCGTAAAGCAGGAAAACTGTACAAAGTTTTCCGATTGCGGTAAAGAGTGACTCGGTTCCATCAATACCATTGAATAAGAGTCCCAATACAATGAAATCATCTGCAACAAGTAACATGTTCATTCTTCTCCCCCAGTTCCTCCTTGAATCCTCCACCCTGGCTTATCCCATGCTTACACACTCCAAATATCTGTTTAAAATTTAAACTATACTCTCTAAAGCAGCGCTATCCAAACTTAAGTCATGAGATTCTGACTTCAGTTGGCAATAAAAGCAGTCTTATAAAAGCATAATCTACACAAAGACATGAATGGTATTGCCCTTCTGAGATCATATATTCAAGACCACGGTCTATGCAGCTATTTAGGTGTAACAACTAGGCAAAACATACAAAAATCTTAAAGCAATATTAGGGAATTATTTATAGTCAGTTCTATGTTGTGCCTGGTTTTGGAGCTCTATATCTAGGATTAAAGAGCTAAAGCCTCTTCTTATCCTGCTGAAAGATCTCTTCCGGATCTTTGGCTAGCATGCATCCTATTGGAACCTATACAATAAGATTATGCAGTAATTTGTTACAGTAAGCTAGGACCCCCAGTCTTCCATCTCTAATCAGTCAGTCCAAACTTATGCTTTTGTCATCTCTGAAGAGGGACAGCTGGGTAGCTCCCCGAGACAAAAAGTGGTCCTTTCCAAAAGAGGCCTAATCTTTTCATTTTTCATATAGGAAGAAAAAAATACAAACAACAAAAAAACCTCCAAAATTCTTATGCTGCTACTCATTCGGACCACAGACATACCACAAACCACTTACTTAGAAACTGGTCCCCAAACCACTACGTATGCAATATAGACAACTGCTATTTTTTGTGTGTGCATTTATATACGTACACCCATGTGCACCTCTCTCTCCCTCTTGGAGTGTATGTGAACATGACAACCAACATAAACAAATGGGAAAGTCAGCTATTACCCACGCAGAGGAAGCACCATTCTCCTCCACAGCTGTAGCAGGACACTTCTACCATTCCCTCTGCACTAGATTTTCCCTTAAGTGCTTCTTCCTCTCTGTCCTACCCCAGGATTCTCAGCAGTTTATTGAGACAAAAAGGGCTGACACCAGCCAAATTCTTCTCTATGTTATCTGTGCTTAAAAGCAGCTAAGACTTTTAACAGAATTTCACTGTTCCTCAAGCAGAAATTGATATATATTAAAGAAGCTTATTCCTTTCTACATTACTTTGGAACTCTTCTGTAATTTGTTCATGTGTGCAAATAGTTCTCACTCTGGCAGGAAAATTGAAAATATCTGAGTCAGCTTTCAGCACCTGAGCTTATTGCTTTTCCATAGGTCAAGCCCAGGAACCTCAATACTTCAGTGTCTTTTTTTCTGGGACAGTGCTTGCAACTAAAGTCTTTTTGAAAGAAAGAGCTATTACAGCAAACAATTTCTTTATGTCTTTAATTTTGGTTAGCAGTCATGTCAGAGATGTCTGCACCTCCATGAGAGCTGCCAACATCTCCCGGTTTGTAGAGATGCAATGGTTTTCTTCAAATGACTGTATGGCAGAAATCCCCCTCCCTGCCTGTGCTTCAGCCTGAAGTGCCACAGAGGCTATCGCAGTCACAGCCACGCTGCAGCAGAGCTCCTAGCACCAACTTGGATGTGGACAGGAGAGGGGTTATCATAGGAATACCTCAACCATACAATGCAACTGCTATGAGCTCTGGGGGCAATTTAGGATGCAAAGGTGCTCCAAGTCCCTTTCTCCAACTTGCATGTGCCACAAAGGGGCTGATGAGACACAAGCCAGGGAAGATTCCAGTATACAATAAACCATCAACGTATGGAAAGAAAGGTGGCTGACAGAGACCCAGAACCGCCACAGTCTTCCGGGGGATTTCCCTTCAAGAGATGCCATCACCAGAAAGTAGCGCACAGAGAAAGCACTCATACACCCCTACGTGAGGTAGAAAAGGTCAAGGGACCTGCTCTCTTCTTCCCATCTCTTAACTCTACAGAAGGAAAAACATGCCCTAGTTCTAAAGCTGAAGACTTTACTACTTTGTAATTTGATGACTAACAAACCCAAACAAAGAAGAAACCCAATCCCTCAAAATAGATATGAGTTTTGAACGGGATACAAATCCTTATACCTCAGGGAATGCACCGATCACTAATAGGAATGCGCAACCTACTAATTTCTAAATTTCTTAAACTATCAGCAAACCGTAGGCAACAGCAGCGACAGATCATGGGGACAGACGGATCTGCTCTGGTTACTGTTGCTGATGACACTATCCCACTAGAAGCTACAGGCCTGACACAATCCTTTCAGAATTTTCATCTGAAAAAAGCTTTCATGATTTGAGTTAAATATTTATAATATGCCAAAAGATAGTTCATGTATTTTCTCTGCAAAGTATGACATGGTTTATATCCACATTTTCATACTGACTTTACTCTCAATCTCATGCACACATAAATGTTTGATGGCCTGGGACACGTGACTAGCTTTAATCGTGTTTGGACAAACCTCCTAATTATACATTTATCCCAGTTGTATAGGCCATTGAGTGAGTAATACATGCTTTAATAGGTCTAATTACAGCTTTAACTTCTTTCTCTTTTTTTAATTAGTTAACAAAAGGAATTAAGCCGCAGTTCTCTAAAAGATTAGCTGCCAGTGATAAACCTATAATCTGCCAAATATGTGTACAACTCCAAACCACCAGATTTACTGTCTAAAGAATCATATGATCCTTAAGCTTCAGTTATTAAGTATTTGCATTTGAATGTGGAGTAGCTTATAAGGGTCTGCATAAAACAAGCTGAATACATGCTTCTTTCAGATTAGGGACACATGGACCGATGAGATCACGCAGATATAGCTAACCTAGTACAAATTATTCGTATGGATGCAGAGCACCAGTGCAAGCCATGTTTTGAACTGATGTTGCTGGTCTAAAAGAAGGATCTTTTACACAGCTACAGCAACCGCACCTGCACTCTTTCCTACATGAGGATATTGAGTTAACCTCCTACTGTTTCTACATTTAGCTTCTGTAAAAGAGGGCTCAACACCATGAAATTCCATATTTGAACTGCTGAGGTTTGTCATATTTTCCTTCTTTTATTATATAAACATTATGCAGCAAACAAGGATATAGAATCAGGTTTTGCATCCTTGGAAAGAAGACATGCATAATGAAAACCATCCATGCCACCAGGCAGCTAGCATTGCCACACAAAGCCTAAAATACATGTGTGTGGAATGACAATCAACTAGGGTGAAAGCATTGGGATTGATTCAATTTCCCTGAGTTTCTAGAGCAAACTCAGTTGAACTGTACTGCAGTTACACTCTTGTATTTCTACAGCTGGCAGGGTCTTGCACTGACAACATCCAGGGTACCACAGCAGTTGCAAGTGATCAGTTAGATCAACTGAAGATAGATAAATCTGAAATACTGCAGAAGTCAGCTGACCAAAGTAAAACCCACAGGGCTCAAATGTATATTCAAGGGCTGCACAACAGTGGTCCCTCTTGACAGCTACACCCATGTGCAAGCATTTGCCTTTCCCAAGCAGAACCTGTACTTTCTGGCCAGGCAAACACCATTTCCTCTTGCACTCCATTAAGTTTTCCCAACCGTATCAGGACTTGGCAGGGGTCTAAGTGGTTAGAGATGACACACCACACCCTTCACCACAGGTACGGCAAAGAGGTACCATTAATCATGGTGCAAACCAAATCAGGAACATGCTTCTGAGTATCGGTATTGTGACTAAGAGCATTGGCTCCTGTAAACTCACAGTTCAAATTCCAGCTCATTAGCTGAGAGTCACTAGAAGAGCTGAACAATGGAATGACATCACAAATGCAGGTGACATTTGCTTAAACACTAAACACTCAATTTCTCTTAGCCCTCCCAGTAACAATGGGGTCACCTTCAAGAACCTGAAAGTTTCCAAGTCAAACAGAGACACTGACACATCATGAAAGACAAGATGACATTAAACGATGTTATTCATGTTTTAAATTCCATTCTGTGTCTTGATGGATGACAAAGGCTACAGCAGAATAGATAAGCCTAAATACATCTTCCACCTCTGTGCACCCCTAAACCTTTACAAATGTTTAATACATATAACCAAGGCACCTGGCTTCCATTGGTGGATACAAGTCCTGGGTCCACACACTTGTTAGGAATGGTGTGTTAAACCTAGATATGGACCACGAAGTCACACGCCTTGCCTTCTCAAACATGAATGGTTCTAACTCTCCTTTAATAAAACGAGAATAAATATTGTAAAGAGCTAGAGAGGGGTTACATACTTAGTACTGGTGAACTGTTATGTGCCAATCCTGAAGAACATGTCTTCCTGTCAAGTTCAGCCCAGACTTTTAAGTAACTGGATATTCATGCTGAATTTTGGCCTTTTGGTATCTTACCGTTTGCAAGATCTTTGCACAGGAACAAAGGAAGATGAGTATCTGCCTTTATTGACAAGTAATCTTAACTGATCCCTCATGGAGATTGCCCACAGAGAGACCAAAATAGAAAATAACATGGGGGCAGAACTGTTTACTCCGATGTTTTGTTGGTCGTTTGGTTTGGATACTTTTCTCCCCCAATAATAGGTTGGGTAAGCATTGTTTTCAGGATTTCCTACAACCAAAAGGAGTTGATTATGTTTAATCTCTGGGTGGCATAGATAGCGAGTAGCCAGGGTACATGCTTGTGTGGAGTCTGGTTGTCGAGAGGTTGATGAGTTATCAGCTCTGATGCAATGCTGTGAGCTATCAGTATTTTATCTGTTTTTCTGTAAAGATACAAGTGCACTTAGAGGTTCATGCTACAGTTACCTGTCTGATAAATGTAACTACAAACTACCCTTCTCACCTCCAACAAGATGTTTCTCCCTTATCGGACGTGAGTCATGCTGGCAGGGTAGCCTGGGGGTGATTCACTGCAGTTACTGGTTCTTTTGCCATTTGGCCCACTGCAGAGACATGATCGGGTTTAGATTCCTCTTTTCTTCCCTCATTGTGCGTGCCATCGCTTACCCATAACCACTTTTCACTTCCCATCTCTTTACAATCACAAGTACCTTTTTTAAGTCACTCCTGCACACATTTCCCGCAACTTCTATCACCACTGGATTCAAGTTCTACAGTTTCCTCCTTTCAAATTGAACTCTTGATGCCAAGCCCATCTTTCATCACTGTTTTCAAACTGCACTTCTTTGCACGCACGTCACAGAATCAGAGAATAGTTGAGATTGGAAGGGACCTCTGGAGATAGTCTAGTCCAAGCCCCCTGCTCAAAGCGGGGTCAACTACAACAGGTTGCTCAAGACCATCTCCAGTTGAGTTTTGAGTATCTCCAAGGATGGAGAAGCCACAACCTCGCTGGACAAGCTGTTCCAGAGTTTGACTATCCTCACAGTAAAAATGTTTCTTCTTAAGTTTAAATGGAATTTCCTGTATTTTAGTTTGTGCCCATTACCTCATCTTTTCATTGGGCACCATTGAGAAGAGACTGGCTCCATCTTTACTGCCTCCTATCAGGTATTGATACACATTGAAGCAGCACTACAGGCTCTCTAGGGATAGAAGCACAGTTCTAGAGTGAGGATGCCACTTTAGCAAAGGTAAGCTATTCAGAGTCTCAGTTAAATCCATATGGCAGACACCATCTCATCTACTGTGTCTCTGCTGCATTCACCCTAAACAGGTTTTTCTTCACTTTGTTTCCGTGAAGCCTGGTTGGGCATGGGAACTATACAAGTTTAAATGTTTGTGTCCAAGAAAGGACGCTTCTCTTACCCAAAGGTCTTCCCCTGAACTCTGAAGGGCAGGTCACTAACATGGAAGTGAAAATGCCCTGGGCCTTCCTTCAAGTATTCACACATTTTATTCACACATGCTTATTGTATGCTGGGTAGAGGTTATAAGCATGTTACAGATGAGATCAGTACACCATGTTAAGATTTAATAGCAAGCTACTGAGTTACTGAAATCTTAGTACACTTGATTAATCATTCGCTCAAGGGTCAATATATAAACCCTTTGCAATTAGGATGGACTTATACTATAGCTTCTAAAGCAGTTCTGATTCTTCTATAGCATCCATCTACACTATGTCAAACAATTCAAAACTTCAGCTCATTTTGGATGCTTTAAGTGTCCTACCGATTCTCAGCTCTAAGCACCTCACCTTTGAACAATTCCCTTTTGG